>WNWK01004449.1:0-140192 GCA_009830355.1 Cherax destructor | reverse complement strand
ATTTTTCTTTTTTTGGGGGGAGGAAAAGGACCCCATATGGGCCAACAGGCCTGCAGTGCTCCTCCTTTTTTATGTTCTTATGTTCTTATATTAAATGTCTTCCTGTGTAAAAACCGAGAGAAAATAATTTTAAAATAGGACATATCATTCTCCTTGTCAGAAGATGCCCAAAGTTTTTTTTGGGGACCTATTTTACCCCTAACTTTTTTTCTTAAACCGTTCCACTCATCAACTACCCTATTTCCAAACCAATACTTTCCTATATCCTTTCTAAATCTAAACATCAACTTGAACCCATTTTTTAAGGGTCTTGGAGAATCCCCTCAAGCCCTTTATTTATATCCCCTTGTTAATATATAAGAACATAAGAACATAAAAAAGGGAAACACTGCGGGCCTGTTGGCCCATACTAGGAGGTCCTTCACATTCCGTCCCACTAACAGAATATTTGCTCAACCCAATTTTCAATGCTACCCAAGAAATAAGTTTTGCAATTCTACCCACTCATGCGCGAGTCCCACTCAAATCCAACCCCTCACTCAGTTTACCCAACCTAAATTTGAAACTCCCCAAAGGTCCTAGCTTCAATAACCCTACTAGGCAGACTGTTCCACTCATCAACTACCCTATTTCCAAACCAATACTTTCCTATATCCTTTCTAAATCTAAACTTATCTAACTTGAATCCATTATTGCGGGTTCTCTTGGAGAGATATCCTCAAGACCTTATTTATATCCCTTTGTTAATACCCATTTTCCACTTGTATACCTCGATCATGTCTCCCTCATTCTACGTCTTACAAGTGAATGTAATTTTAGGGTCTTCAATCTTTCTTCGTAAGGAAGATTTCTAATGCTATGTACAATTTAGTCATTCTACGCTGAATGTTTTCTAACGAATTTATGTCCATTCTGTAATTGGAGACCAGAACTGAGCTGCGTAATCTAGGTGAGGCCTTACTAATGATGTATAAAGCTGTAATATAACCTCTGGACTTCTGTTGCTAACACTTCTTGATATAAATCCCAGTAATCTATTTGCCTTATTACGTACGCTTAGGCATTGCTGTCTTGGTTTAAGGTTGCTGCTTACCATCACCCCCAAGTCCTTCTCAATCTGTATGGCTAAGTTCTACGTTATTTAACTTATAAGTGCTTGGGTTATGGACACTCCCGAGCTTCAGAACCTTGCATTTATCTACATTGAACTGCATCTGCCACTTTTCTGACCACGAATTAAGTTTGTCTAAATCTTCCTGAAGTTCTATGACATCTATGTTTGAATCAATTATCCTACCTATCTTCGTGTCGTCGGCGAATTTGCTCATATCACTAGTAATTCCCTCATCAAGGTCATTGATATATATTATAAATAACAATGGGCCTAAGACTGATCCCTGTGGAACAACACTTGTTACAAGTCCCATTGGGATTTAACCCCATTTATGCACACTCTCTGCTTCCTATTGGTGAGCCATGACTGATCCATGACAGCACTTTTTCCTCCAATGCCATGAGCTGCCACTTTCTTTAACAGTCTCTGGTGCGGTACTCTATCAAAAGCCTTACTAAAGTCTAAATAAACAATATCGAATTCTTTATCGTGATCAACAGCCTCAAAAGTTTTTACTGAAGAAGGTTAATAAATTAGATAGGCAGGAACGGCCCCTCGTGAATCCATGCTGGGTATCATTAATCAAATTATGGTTATCTAGATGGCTTCTAATAATATCAGCTATAATTGACTCTAGTAATTTGCCTACAATTGAGGTCAGGCTTATTGGGCGGTAGTTTGACGTTAGTGACTTGTCCCCTGCTTTAAAAATAGGAATTACATTAGCCATCTTCCACATATCAGACACTACACCTGTTTGAAGAGATAAATTAAAAATGTTAGATATTGGTTCACAGAGTTCCATTTTGCATTCCTTAAGAACCCTTGCAAAAGCTCATCAGGACCAGGCGATTTATTTTGTTTCAGTCGGTCCAGCTGTTTCATAACCATTTCGCTAGTGACTGTGATATTACATAATTTATCTTCTTCTGGGCCTCTGTAAAAATTAATTACTGGGATATTAAATGTCTTCCTGTGTGAAAACCGAGAGAAAATAATTATTAAAAATAGAGCACATATCATTCTCCTTGTCAGTAAGATGCCCAAAGTTTTTTTTAAAGGGGGACCTATCTTATCCCTAACTTTTGTTCTATAAACCTGGAAAAACTTTTGGGTTAGTTTTTGAATCCCTAGCAACTTTAATTTCATAGTCCCGTTTAGCTTTTCTTATTCCCTTTTTTAACGTCCTCTTAATGTCAGTATACTGATTTATAAGATGACCTCACCTTTTATGCGCCTATAAATTCCTTTCTTCTGCCCTAAAAGATATTTGAGCCTATTATTCATCCATTTTGGGTCATTTCACTTGATCTAATTTCTTTATACGGGATAAATGTTCTTTGGGCAGCCTGTATAGTGTTAAGAAAACTGTCATATTGATACCTCTCTTCTTCACCCCAGTCCACAGTTGATAAGTGTTCTCTAAGTCCATTATAATCGCTAAGCGAAAATCTGGGACCATTACTGAATTATCCCTACTATCATACATCCATTCAATGCTAAAGGTAATTGACTTGTGGTCGCTTGAGCGAGTTCCTCTGTAATTTCTAAATTATTAACAAGGGTTTCCTTTTTCTTGCCAGAACCAAGTCAAGTAGGTTATTTCCCCTTGTAGGTTCTGTTACAAACTGCTTCAAAAAGCAATCCTGAACTACTTCTAAAAAGTCGTTAGATTCTAAATTCCGTCATGAAATTCCAATCAATCTGACTAAAGTTAAAGTCCCCTAGAATTACTACGTTATCGTGTCTTGTGGGCCCTTAACAATTTCCTCCCAAAGTAGTCTCCCTTGTTCCCTATCTAAGTTTGGAGGACGGTAAATCACGCCTAAAATCAATTTTTTCACACCCTCTGAAAATTCTATCCAGACAGACTCTGTATGTGTTAATTCAGACTTTATACCCGTTTTTATGCAACAATTTAAATGATCACGGACATAGAGTGCCACCCCACCCCCTTTCCCGATACTTCTGTCTACTTGGAACAATTTAAAACCCTGAATGTGACATTCGGCAGGCAAGTCCCGATTTTTCATATTAAACCATGTCTCAGTTATTGCAAAAAAATCAAAATTACCCGTACTTGCAACTAATCTCAACTCGTCCATCTTATTCCTAGCACTATGACTATTGGTGTAATATATATTTAGAGACCCTTCTCTTTACCCTTTTCCTGCTCATCTCTGTTTTTCCACTATACCTATTTCTGTCCTTGTCATCTAGTGTCACTAGCTTTCCACTATCCACCTTATTCTGCCTATTACTAGTTCTCCTACAACTTATAATATTACTACACTGGGACTTCTGTTTTCCCCCAAAACCCATACCACTAACTATTTCTAGTTTAAAGCCCTAACAGCTCCCTCCACTGCAGTTGCCAGTGCCCCCACCCCAGACCTGGATAAGGAACCCCATCCCTGGCATACATGTCATTTCTGCCATAGAAGAGGTCCCAGTTGTCAATGAATGTTACTGAATTTTCCTTACAGTATTTGTCCAGCCAGCAATTGACACCAATTGCCCTGGACAGCCATTCATTTCCAACTCCTCTCCTTGGCAAAATACCACATATGACTAGGGTTCCCACCCTTCTTCCTAATTATGTCTATTGCTGACCTAAACCTGCTAGTCAGGTCCTCACTCCTACGCTGCCAACATCGTTGCCTCCAGCACTGAGACAGATAATAGGATTACTCCCATTACCTCTCATGATGTCGTCCAGACGGCTAACAATATCCTCCATCCCAGCCCCAGGAAAGCAAACCCTCTGTCTCCTACTCCTATCAATCAAACAGAAAGCCCTATCCATATACCTAACCTGACTGTCCCCAACAACAACAATGTTTTTACCTTCCTTTGTGTCTTTCGTCGTGACGCTCCCAGAAGTCAACTCACATTCATCGGGTAGCACGGAGAATGGGTTCGATGTTTCCACAACATTCTCCTGGGTCTTCGTTGTTTCTACCTCTCCACCCGTCCTCTTGAGCCTTAACTTTGTCCCATGCGTTTTAGCCACTGTCCAGGTTCCTTTCCTGGCTTGAGGATTCTCTACAGGAGGATTACTACGAATCCTCTTGTTTTCCTCAGTCAGTCGCTGTATCTCAAGCTTAGCTACCCTCAGTTCTTCCTTCAGCTGCTGGTAGAGTAGCTCAAGAGAGGACATCTTCTTCAGATTGACAATAACATCTTCTTCAGATTGACAATAACTTGTATTGTCTTTCGAAAATGGTATAAAATACCGACAAGTTGATGAGTAAGACACGTTTTGCCCATATAGTAGTCTTCTTCAGTCAAATACAGAGACAGGAGTAGTAGCGAGGATAATGTAATCAGTCCACCAACCTTGGAGAAATAGTATTTGAGGTTCAGTCCTCAGGATGGAGAAGAGTTCAGTTTGGTCTGAACTCTTCTCCAAGTTGAGGGACTGATCACCTCAAATACTATTTCTCCAAGGTTGATGGACTGATTACGTCATCTTTACTTCGCTATCACACCTCTTGCCTCTGTATCTGACTGACGAAGCCTACTGTGTAGTGTTATTTACACACCAGTGAACAACCTCTGGGTAAGAATGAAGAACATCACAGTAGTGCTGCTGGCTCATGCTACGTAGTCCTCCCACACCTAACAACTGCCACTCACAAAGTATTATTGCAGTAGTTCTACAGGGGCTACTCACACCTGCAGTATTTGCTCCTACGGCGCTACTTGAGTTTGCTCAGATGTTACCTCTGATTGGTTTCCAGAAATCACCTACCCTTGCAGTCCAACCTAAGGCAAAGATATCTTGAAAAAAAGACACACAACCACCTGTCTGTTACCTGATAAAACTTCCTGTGTGGGAGAAATATTGTCAATAAAGGATTGCATTTTTCTGCATTTGTGTCTCCTTTTTCATCATGTCTGTATTTAATACCATTTCTCTCCGCCAAGCTGCCGTCTTGATTGCTTGGTCAACCAGGTGGTTGCTGCTAGCGGGCCAACAGGCCCGCTAGCAGCAACATGTTTCTTGTCAAGTTAGTGCAATGGCTTCTGCAACATGCATGCACCAGTGGCAGAATATGATGCAACCACTACAGTACAGTAAACAATACATCAAAGATACCAAAAGAAAAGATTCTTTGCTACCATATTATATACAAGTTATATTGTGGGTACACAACTTACAGTAGTTAACACCTGTAATGCGCGATAGAAACAAATGCTAGTTATGCGTCCTTGGCACGCATAACTACGCATACACCGATTGGGTTAGATACATTAGGTAATGAAATATGTCAGCCTGAGCTGGGAGACTTGAGTAAGGCGATGATGTTATCGTCAAATATTTCATTACGGGTTCAGTAGCTACGACAGCTTCAACATATCCTTCGAGGAGGTGATGATGGCAAGTTCATAACCCTGAAATACCTATAATTAACTATTATACCAGGTGACAGACGAATATCATAACACTGCTGGGGATAATGTTCGCCACTACGACTAAGTCTCCCACCACAATGGTAATCGTGTAGACTTTTAACGTTTCCTGGTTATGCTAGGCCACCACGTTGCCAGACGTACCTCCTCCTTTTTTATTGTCTTATGCGTGGATAAATATTCTTATGAGTGGATAAGAATTCTGCTCCATAGGTTGGAGCAGAATTCTTCTCGAGGCTGAGGGAATGACCACCTCAAAACTACGTTATCGAAGGTGAGGGACTGATTACATCGTCTTTACAGAACTACTGCTTTTGTTGCCTCCTCTGTATTCGACTGAAGAAGCCTGCCGTGTGGACAAAAACCTTCGGAATGAAGATACCCAACTGTTGCACATGTATCTTACTTATCAGAATATGGATATAAAAGGCCTAGGAACTAGGCCACAAAAGGCTTAACTGGAGTACACCTGGATTTATATCTGCAGTTGATTTATCTGTTGCAAGCAAATTTAGGTAATGTGTTTGGTATCTAACTTTCATTAGTAAGATATATACCCTGTTATGTCACATAGATTATAAAGAATATATATTCCTTAGTGGCTAATTATCATATAGGTTATAATACTGTCTCTAAACTCGGTGGTTAAATATACGTTTCTATATAGCACATTATCTCTCAGTCCACAGAAGGATTCGAAACTGTACACTTTGTATGAAAGTACCTAGTACTTAAGCCACTCAGCCAGATACAACACTGGTAACTACACCTTAGTAACTTCACAACACTGGTAACTTCACAACATTGGCCACTTCAC
Organism: Cherax destructor; assembly: GCA_009830355.1. Lineage (NCBI taxonomy): Eukaryota > Metazoa > Arthropoda > Malacostraca > Decapoda > Parastacidae > Cherax > Cherax destructor. The sequence continues at coordinate 133,845 of WNWK01004449.1, read as the reverse complement.
AACATTGGCCACTCCACAACACTGGCAACTCCACAATACTGGTAATTCCACAAAATTGTCAACTACACAACACTGGTAACTAAACAACACTGCAGTAACTCCACAACACTGGTAACTAAACAATTCTGCAGTAACTACACAACACTGGCAACTCCACAACACTGGCAACTCCACAACACTGGTAACTACACAATACTGGTAACTACAAAATACTGGTAACTACACAACACTGGCAACTCCACAACACTGGTAACTACACAATACTGGTAACTACACAATACTGGTAACTACACAACACTGGCAACTCCACAACACTGGTAACTACACAATACTGGTAACTACACAATACTGGTAACTACACAACACTGTTATCTACACAACTCTGGTAACTACACAACACTGTTAACTACACAACACTGTTAACTACACAACACTGTTAACTACACAACACTGGCAACTCCACAACACTGGCAACTCCACAACACTGGCAACTCCACAACACTGGTAACTACACAACACTGGTAACTACACAACACTGGTAACTACACAATACTGGTAACTACACAACAATGGTAACTACACAACACTGTTATCTACACAACTCTGGTAACTAAACAACACTGCAGCAACTACACAACACTGGCAACTACACAACACTGGTAACTACACATCACATCCTTGTAACCTCTCAGTATTTCAAATGGACGACCACAAACCAGCTCTTCTGTATTTAAATTTCGAAACGCGTTCACTCCTAAAAAAAAAATAACTTTACACAAGGTGGTGTGTAACTATGATGAGGGTAGAATTACAAGACGTCGCTAGTAACTAAATTAGAAACCCTCACTCGGTGTTTCTGAAGCCATGGGACAAGGGCACATAAATTATGACACGAACTGTCAGACACATCGTGATGATCTAACCAATCACTGTGACCTCTGATGCTGAAAATAACTGAATACCAAACCCAGCCCAACCTAAGGTAGTATTACAGCTTAACCTAACCCAGGATGGGGTACAGCTGCAATCAACACATAATCAGGAGCTTGCATGTTGCAGAAATGAATAAGAATTCCAGGCAGATTGGTTCAGGGAAACAAATATATTTGGTAGTGATGAGTATGGTACCATGGAAGAGGGTTGCAGTACCTCACAATGAGGAAACAATGCCTCCAGCCTGCACAACACAATGAGGTAGTAATTCAGTGTTGCTGGGAGGCAGCGGAAGCTAGCTCCACCATGGAAAAAACTTCAGATTAAAAAAAATATGCTAAAGTTCCTTCCCAGGTGCACAGGACACACAACACACTGTAACAAAATACAGTCTCTTCACTAGAAGAGAGAGAGAGAGAGAGAGAGAGAGAGAGAGAGAAGGAGGGGAAGTGGTATTACTACTATGATGGACGGATGTCCTGTGTGCTATGGGTCACCTGCCTTAACCCTGCCCCAGTCCACACCTGGAGACATTCCCTGCCCCAGTCCACACCTGGAGACATTCCCTGCCCCAGTCCACACCTGGAGACATTCCCTGCCCCAGTCCACACCTGGAGACATTCCCTGCCCCAGTCCACACCTGGAGACAGTCCCTGCCCCAGTCCACACCTGGAGACATTCCCTGCCCCAGTCCACACCTGGAGACATTCCCTGCCCCAGTCCACACCTGGAGACATTCCCTCAGTCACCTGTTCCCTGCCCCAGTCCACACCTGGAGACATTCCCTGCCCCAGTCCACACCTGGAGACATTCCCTGCCCCAGTCCACACCTGGAGACATTCCCTGCCCCAGTCCACACCTGGAGACATTCCCTTCCCCAGTCCACACCTGGAGACATTCCCTGCCCCAGTCCACACCTGGAGACATTCCCTGCCCCAGTCCACACCTGGAGATATTCCCTGCCCCAGTCCACACCTGGAGACATTCCCTGCCCCAGTCCACACCTGGAGACATTCCCTGCCCCAGTCCACACCTGGAGACATTCCCTGCCCCAGTCCACACCTGGAGACATTCCCTGCCCCAGTCCACACCTGGAGACATTCCCTGCCCCAGTCCACACCTGGAGACATTCACTGCCCCAGTCCACACCTGGAGACATTCACTGCCTCAGTCCACACCTGCGAGACATACCCAACACCCAGTTTCGGACCAGGCTGTTAGTGCCAGCAACTCGCAGTCCAACGTATGCACCACAACCCGGCTGATCAGGAACGGTTTTTGAGGAATCTGTAGAGTTTTTTCTTGAAGACAGCTAGAGGTTTGTCGGTAATGCCCCTTATGTATGAAGGGAGAGTGGTGAAGAGTCGTGGTTCCTTAACACTTACTGAATTCTCTCTCAGTGTACTCATCGCTCCCCTGCTTTTCATTGAAGGTATCCTGCGTCGTCTGTCAAGCCTATGTTCATAAGTAGCAATTTCGGTGTGCAGGTTTGGAAAGAATCCCTCCTGTATATTCCAGGTGTAAATTATGAGGTATCTTTCTCGCCTGCGTTCTAAGGAATACAGTTTTACGGACTAAAGTGTTCCCAGTAATTTAGGCTGTTTGAATTTATAAGAGCTGAGAAGGTTCTCCGTACATTTTCCTGCCCAATTTCGCCTGCTTTGAATGGGGTCATTAATTCACAACAATATTCCAATGTTGAGAGAACGAGTAACTTGAAGAGTATCACCACGGGCTTGGCATCTATTGTTTTGAAGGTCTACTTATCCAACCTATCATTTTTTTTTTTTTGCCAGTTGTGATAATAACGTTGTTATTTACTCCCAGGTCTCTCACATTTGACTTACGTTCTACTGAGTGCTTTGAGTTTGTGTCCAATCTTGTTTTTATATCTATTCTTCCGTAACGTAATAACTGAAATTTGTCTTCATTGAACTTCATAATGTTGTCAGTAACCCACTGGAAGACTTGGTTTATATCAGCTTGGAGGCTCGCACTGTCTTCTATGGATGCCACTTTCATACAAATTCTAGAATCGTCTACAAAGGATCATACAGTGCTATGATTTATGTCCTTGTTTATGTCAGAAACGAGTGAAGACGAGGAATGGGGCGAGTACCGTGAAGAAGAGGAATGGGGCGAGTACCGTGAAGAAGAGGAATGGGGCGAGTACCGTGAAGACGAGGAATGGGGCGAGTACCGTGAAGAAGAGGAATGGGGCGAGTACCGTGCCTTGGGGGACACAACTTTTCAGTGTAACAGCCACTGTCTTCACTCTGCATACTGTTACTCTTTGGGTTTTATTTGTTAGGAAATTAAATAGCCCTCTGACCACCTTCATACCAAAACGAGTTTCGAGAGTTTTTCTATTCCTGTAGCCCAGCCCTAAGTAACCAAGGCTTGTCTGGTGCCTGCCTGGTCAACCAGTCTGTTACTGCTGGCAGCCTGCTGGCCCTGTATATCACCTTTCACGTATTTTGTGGGTGATTACCCCACAGGTACAAAGCCCTGCGTAAGTACTACAGCCCTGCGTAAGTACTACAGTCCTGCATAAGTACTACAGTCCTGCGTAAGTACTACAGTCCTGCGTAAGTACTACAGTCCTGCATAAGTACTACAGTCCTGCGTAAGTACTACAGTCCTGCATAAGTACTACAGTCCTACGTGGGTACTACAGCCGTACGTAAGTACTACAGATTTACGTAGGTGCCACAGCTTAGCGTAGGTATCACACCTTGGCTGAATTCTACTGGTAGACATCCACATAAGTGGATGTACAGTGTACATCCACAAAGTGTACATTGTACACTTTGTGAGAGTCAGCTTAAAAACAATGACTACGTCAGCCAGTAGAGTGTAAATTTAAAGTCTGATTAGTAATTCTAGGTTGGTCTGCGTGGGTGACATGAGCAGCAGACTACAGCAATCGCAGACTGGGAGAGTGCACACTGCGTGGGTGACCTGAGCACCAGATATAGCAAGCGGAGACTGAGTGCACACTGCGTGGGTGACCTGAGCACCAGATATAGCAAGCGGAGACTGTGAGTGCACACTGCGTGGGTGACCTGAGCACCAGATATAGCAAGCGGAGACTGTGTGTGCACACTGCGTGGGTGACCTGAGCACCAGATATAGCAAGCGAAGACTGTGAGTGCACACTGCGTGGGTGACCTGAGCAGCAGATATAGCAAGCGGAGACTGTGAGTGCACACTGCGTGGGTGACCTGAGCAGCAGATATAGCAAGCGGAGACTGAGTGCACACTGCGTGGGTGACCTGAGCAGCAGATATAGCAAGCGGAGACTGTGAGTGCACATTGCGTGGGTGACCTGAGCAGCAGACTATAGACTCATGTCTGTCTTCAAGAAGGCGCTGGACAGACACCTAAACTCAGTACCTGATCAGCCAGGCTGTGGTTCGTACGTCGGTTTACCTGAGGCCAGCAGTAACAGCCTGGTTGATCAGACCTTGATCCACCACGAGGCCTGGTCTCAGACCGGGCCGCGAGGGCGTTCACCCCCGAAACCCTCTCCAGGTAAACCACTGACTATAGCAACCAGAGATTGGGAGGGTGCACACTGCGTGGGTGACCTGAAAAGCAGACTATAGCAACCAGAGTCTGTGAGGGTGCACCCTGTGAGGGTGAACCCTGTGAGGGTGCACACTGTGAGGGTGCACACTCCACCACCACACACCCATACCTCCAAGGTCAACACCACCACTCCCATGTAAATTTATACAAGGCGCTAAACCCGTGTGGGTCAGTCAGTCCAAGAAGGGTTGCAGGCTCGATCCTCCGTCTGTAAAGAGTGAAGAGTTCCGAGAGTTTTCCTACACTGCCAGCCCGGCCCTGGGCTAGCCCGGCCCTGGGCCAGGCTGGCCTCCTGCTTGCCTGGCCAACGTTCGTTTCTCACACTTGATCTGCAGCTTAGCTAGTGTGTTATAGTGAGGCAGAAAGGCAGTACATCTTAGCTAGTGAGTTATAGTGAGGCAGAAAGGCAGTACATCTTAGCTAGTGTGTTATAGTGAGGCAGAAAGGCAGTACATCTTAGCTAGTGTGTTATAGTGAGGCAGAAAGGCAGTACATCTTAGCTAGTGTGTTATAGTGAGGCAGAAAGGCAGTACATCTTAGCTAGTGTGTTATAGTGAGGCAGAAAGGCAGTACTTCTTAGCTAGTGTGTTATAGTGAGGCAGAAAGGCAGTACATCTTAGCTAGTGTGTTATAGTGAGGCAGAAAGGCAGTACATCTTAGCTAGTGTGTTATAGTGAGGCAGAAAGGCAGTACATCTTAGCTAGTGTGTTATAGTGAGGCAGAAAGGCAGTACATCTTAGCTAGTGTGTTATAGTGAGGCAGAAAGGCAGTACATCTTAGCTAGTGTGTTATAGTGAGGCAGAAAGGCAGTACATCTTAGCTAGTGTGTTATAGTGAGGCAGAAAGGCAGTACATCTTAGCTACTGGGTTATAGTGAGCCAGAAAGGCAGTACATCTTAGCTACTGGGTTATAGTGAGCCAGAAAGGCAGTACATTTTAGCTACTGAGTTATAGTGAGCCAGAAAGGCAGTACAACTTAGCTACTGAGTTATAGTGAGCCAGAAAGGCAGTACATCTTAGCTACTGGGCTGTGGTGAGCCAGAAAGGCAGTACATTTTAGCTACTGAGTTATAGTGAGCCAGAAAGGCAGTACAACTTAGCTACTGAGTTATAGTGAGCCAGAAAAGCAGTACATCTTAGCTACTGGGCTGTGGTGAGCCAGAAAGGCAGTACCGTTGCAGTGGTGCTGAGATTCAGCCCCGGAGGCCAGAGGGAGTCAGCGGCCGTACCGGGATCAGATCACCTTCACTGATAACACCCAACTAGGAAAAAATGTATCTGAGATTTGGGCAGTAGTAGGGAAGGCGGATGCTGCAGCCCAGCTCTGATGGTCAACACTACTTAAGTTACGTAAGGTTTGTCAGGACACGGGACAAGTGTTTCCTGACGCGGGTCTTAGTTATATGATGACCCACAGCTGGAGCTTTGGTCATCTGACCGAGGCCTTCCGCTGGCCTTTAAAAATTGAGGTTATTATAATCAACACTACTGACAAGCCGGTGAAGAAGCAAGTTATCAACTTCACCCGAGATGAAAGGTTTATCTTCCAAGGAACTGGAGCTACCCTTCCCTTCCTCGGATCAATCTGGATCAATTCACCTACCCCAAACACTATCATATACGCACACCTTGATAAACATAATCGTAATGACACGATTGCAAACAAACTATGGTATGGTTGGGAATCGAACTGACGGCGAGTGAGTCGTAAAACTTCAGACCAGTGCTCAAGCCACTGGGCCAGCTGGCTACAATAAGATTCATCCAACTAGGTATATTTATACCACAGGGAGGTTAGCATGGGCCCCACTGTGACCACAAATGCATTTGTGGTCACAGTGGTGCCCATGTGGTGTATAAATATACCTAGTTAGATAAATCTTATTATAGTCAGCTGGCCCAGTGGCTTACGCACTGGTCTGAAGTTTTACGACTCACTTGCCGTGAGTTCGATCCCCACCCGTACCATGATTTACGTTCATAAACAGATTTTCCTCTTGTGAACCTAAGAAAAACAAGAAACAAACGCCAGAGAAGTGGCGTACATCTTCATTTCATTCTTGCACGTGTTTCGGCTTCTCAAACCCCATCATCAGTGCTAAAATTTATAAGAACAAGTTACCAAGCAAAACAGCTATTTTACATACAAAAAATATATTTAAGGACGCCTTAAAAAATAAAAGAATCATAAATTAGAGCATCATAATCTACACCTGGAGAGACTGGTCCCTAATCTACGCACAGAAATCACTCCCTACGGAAGCAAAAGACTTGGCAGGCGATGTAACATACCCCCAGTGAAAAGTAGGGGCGCCACTGGTACACTAAGAGAAAACACAATAAGTGTCCGGGGCCCAAGACTGTTCAACAGCCTCCCACCAGCCATAAGGAGAATTACCAATAGGCCCCTTGTTGCCTTCAAGAGGGAGATGGACAGATACCTAAAGTCAGTGCCGGATCAGCCGGGCTGTGGTTCCTACGTTGGACTACATGCGGCCAACAGTTACAGCCTAGTTGATCAGGCCCTGATCCACCGGGAGCCTGGTCGTGGACAGGGCCGCGGGGGTGTTGATCCCCATAATACCCTCAAATTAGACTCCAGGCAGGCCAGGTAGGAACACAACAGGCAGGCCAGGTAGGAACACAACAGGCAGGCCAGGTAGGAACACAACAGGCAGGCCAGGTAGGAACACAACAGGCAGGCCAGGTAGGAACACAACAGGCAGGCCAGGTAGGAACACAATAGGCAGACCAGGTAGGAACACAACAGGCAGGCCAGGTAGGAACACAACAAGCAGGCCAGGTAGGAACACAACAAGCAGGCCAGGTAGGAACACAACAGGCAGGCCAGGTAGGAACACAACAGGCAGGCCAGGTAGGAACACAACAAGCAGGCCAGGTAGGAACACAACAGGCAGGCCAGGTAGGAACACAACAGGCAGGCCAGGTAGGAACACAACAGGCAGGCCAGGTAGGAACACAACAAGCAGGCCAGGTAGGAACACAACAAGCAGGCCAGGTAGGAACACAACAGGCAGGCCAGGTAGGAACACAACAGGCAGGCCAGGTAGGAACACAACAGGCAGGCCAGGTAGGAACACAACAAGCAGGCCAGGTAGGAACACAACAGGCAGGCCAGGTAGGAACACAACAGGCAGGCCAGGTAGGAGCACAACAGGCAGGCCAGGTAGGAACACAACAGGCAGGCCAGGTAGGAACACAACAAGCAGGCCAGGTAGGAACACAACAGGCAGGCCAGGTAGGAACACAACTCTAAGAGTGTTGCAAGAACTTAACTAAACTAACAACACAACTTATAAACTCACTCATAAACAGTAGAGTCAGTTAGTTAGTCAGTGTGTGAATAACTGTACTGATGTTCAGTAATGGTCAAAACTCATTCTCCATATACGTATATATAAGAGTTCGTAAACAGGGGAGGTTATTTACAAGCATTACCTCTCAGTTCACACCAAGATTCCAACCTACAAAGTCTGCATGAAATTATGTAGCACCTCCAGTCGGCAAGATCCCAGCCGAGTGACGTTCCTTCTCCACTACGTAGGTAGGTAAGGTAGGTAGGTAGGTAGGTAGGTAGTTGTGTGTGTGTGTGTGTGTGTGTGTGTGTGTGTGTGTGTGTGTGTGTGTGTGTGTGTGTGTGTGTGTGTGTGTGTGTATGTGTGTGTGTATACTCACCTAGTTGTAGTTGCAGGGATCGAGTCACAGCCCCTGGGTGTGTGTGTGTGTGTGTGTGTGTGTGTGTGTGTGTGTGTGTGTGTGTGTGTGTGTGCGAGCGCAAAAAAATCACGAACAAGCGATGCAAGATGCAAAACTACCACAGAGAAAGTTGGAAGATAGCTCTAGGGCTTTCGTGTTGCAATCAACACATCATCAAGAAGATGAAATCCGAGCAAACACCTTCATATATATATATATATATATACAGTGGACCCCCGGTGTTCGTGATGCTCCAAACTCGCCCTTTTATGTAAGTGTATTTTTGTAAATGCTTTTGTAAATGTATTTTGGTAAATTCTTTTGTAAGTGTATTTTTGGGGGTCTAAAAGGACTAGTCTACTTTACATTATTCCTTATGGGAATAAATTCGTTTGGTAATGGCACTTGAACAGCATTCTGGAACGAAAAAATCACGAAAACCGGCCGTTTCCCACAAAGGCAGGGTGGCCTGAAAAAGAAAAACTTTCACCATCATTCACTCCATCACTGTCTTGCCAGAGGTGGGATTACACTACAGTTATAAAACTGCAATATTAACACCCCTCCTTCAGAGTGCAGGCACTGTATTTCCCATCTCCAGGACTCAAGTCCGGCACGCCGGTTTCCCTGAATCCCTTCATAAATATTACCTTGCTCACACTCCAACAGCACGTCAAGTCCTAAAAACAATTTGTTTCCATTCGCTCCTATCTCACACGCTCACGCATGCTTGCTGGAAGTCCAAGCCCCTCGCACACAAAACCTCCTTTACCCCCTTCCTCCAACCTTTCCTAGGCCGACCTCTACCCAGCCTTCCCTCCACTACAGATTTATACATTCTCGAAGTCATTCTATTTTGTTCCATTCTCTCTACAGGTCCGAACCAACTCAACAACCCCTCCTCAGCCCTCTGGTAATCCCGCACCTCCTCCTAATTTCCAAACTACGAATTCTCTACACTATGTTCACACCACACATTGCCCTCAGACATGACATCTCCACTGCCTCCAGCCTTCTCTATGTTGCGACATTCACCACCCATGCTTCACACCCATATAAGAGCGTTGGTATAACTATACTCTCATACATTCCCCTCTTTGCTTCCATGGGCAAAGTTCTTTGTCTCCACAGACTCTTCAATGCATCACTCACCTTTTTTCCCTTGTCAATTCTATGAATCACCTCATCTTTCATAGACCCATTTGCTGACACGTCCACTCCTAAGTATCTGAATACATTCACCTCCTCCTTACTCTCTCCCTCCAATCTGATATCCAATTTTTCGTTACATAATGTTTTTATCCTCATCACCTTACTCTTTCCCATATTCCCTTTTAATTTTCTTCTTTTACATACCCTACCGAACTCATCCACCAACCTCTGCAACTTCTCTTCAGAATCTCCCAAAAGCACAGTGTCATCAGCAAAGAACAACTGTGACAACTCCCACTTTGTGTTAGATTCTTGATCTTTTAACCCCACACCTCTTGCCAACAGCCGAGCATTCACTTCTCTTACAACCCCATATATAAATATATTGAATAACTATGGTGACCTCACACATTCTTATATATATATATATATATATATATATATATATATATATATATATATATATATATATATATATATATATATATATATATATATATAATTAACTCAGCGGCTGTCCTCTGCCACGTCAGGGTATCCAAAAGAATAAAACACATTTACCATCATTCGTTCAGTCGCTATTTATATATATATATATATATATATATATATATATATATAGTGTTTACAGTGAAACATATAGGTGAACAGTATTTGGATAAGGGTAAAGATGTTTTTGTGGCATTTATGGATTTGGAAAAGGCGTATGATAGGGTAGATAGGGGGCAATGTGGCAGATGTTGCAGGTGTATGGAATAGGAGGAAGGTTACTGAAAGCAGTGAAGAGTTTTTATGAGTATAGTGAGGCTCAGGTTAGAGTGTGTAGGAGGGAAGGGGACTATTTCCCAGTAAAAGTGGGCCTTAGACAAGGATGTGTGATGTCACCGTGGTTGTTCAATATATTTATAGATGGGGTTGTAAGAGAAGTGAATGCGAGGGTCTTGGCAAGAGGTGTTGGGCTAAAAGATAAAGAAGCAAATACAAAGTGGGAGTTGTCACAGTTGCTTTTTGCTGATGACACTGTGCTTTTGGGAGATTCTGAAGAGAAGCTGCAGAGGTTGGTGGATGAATTTGGTAGGGTGTGTAAAAGAAGAAAATTGAAAGTGAATATAGGAAAGAGTAAGGTGATGAGGATAACAAAAAGAATAGGTGACGAAAGATTGGATATCAGATTGGAGGGAGAGAGTATGGAGGAGGTGAATGTATTCAGATATTTGGGAGTGGACATGTCAGCAGATGGGTCTATGAAGGATGAGGTGAATCATAGAATTGATGAGGGGAAAAGGGTGAGTGGAGCACTTCGGAGTCTGTGGAGACAAAGAACCTTGTCCATGGAAGAAAAGAGGGGAATGTATGAGAGTATAGTTATACCAACGCTCTTATATGGGTGTGAAGCATGGGTGATGAATGTTGCAACGAGGAGAAGGCTGGAGGCAGTGGAGATGTCATGTCTGAGGTCAATGTGTGGTGTGAATATAATGCAGAGAATTCGGAGTTTGGAAATTAGGAGGAGGTGCGGGATTACCAAAACGATTGTCCAGAGAGCTGAGGAGGGGTTGTTGAGGTGGTTTGGACATGTAGAGAGAATGGAACGAGACAGAGTGACTTCGAGAGTGTATAAATCTGTAGTGGAGGGAAGGCGGGGTAGGGGTCGGCCTAGGAAAGGTTGGAGGGAGGGGGTAAAGGAAGTTTGTGTGCGAGGGCTTGGATTTCCAGCAAGCATGTGTGAGCGTATTTGATAGGAGTGAATGGAGGCATATGGTTTTTAATACTTGACGTGCTGTTGGAGTGTGAGCAAAGTAACATTTATGAAGGGATTCAGGGAAACCGGCAGGCCGGACTTGAGTTCTGGAGATGGGAAGTACAGTGCCGGCACTCTGAAGGAGGGGTGTAAATGTTGCAGTTTTATAACTGTAGTGTAAAGCACCCTTCTGGCAAGACAGTGATGGAGTGAATGATGATGAAAGTTTTTCTTTTTCGGGCCACCCTGCCTTGGTGGGAATCGGCCGATGTGTTAATAAAAATAAAAAAATATATATATATATATATATCTTTGATGAATTTTTAGTTTCCCTACTCCCGGAGCCCGGTCATGGGCCATGCTTGTCTGGTCAACCAGGCTGTTGCTGATGGTGGCCCCCTGGCCCACATATCCATCACGACCTGATTGAACCAGCACCTGGCAGAGGTACTTTTTGAGTTTCATCTTGAAGACTTTCTACACCTGAGCCGTAAGTTTCTGATAACTTTCGGTAAGATGTTAAACAGTCTGGGCCAACGGATGTTGATACAATGTTCTCTTTTGACCACGACGCCCCTGCTTTTCACTGGATTTATTCTACAAGGCCCTCAAGGATGGTAGTAATATTATTATTATTATTATTATTATTATTATTATTATTATTATTATTATTTATTAATATTACTGTTATTATTGTTATTAATGTTATTAGATTCATGGGAGCGCTAAACCTGGGGAATGGGAGACAATGAGGTTCGATCCAAGGAAGGGGAAACCAAGTTCAACTCCTTGGAACAAGAGCCCTACAGGATTTAGTAAAGGAACCGCAGGTAAACAACGGCAGGCAGGCAGGCAGGCTGGCTGGGTCGTCAGCCAGAGACAGGAAGCTGCCCACCTGCATTCCTGCTGGCAGCCCACCTCCACGACCCACCATGCTCCCTCTCCACCTCCACCATGCTCCCTCCCCACCACTACGACCTACCATACTCCCTCCCCATCACCACGACCCACCATACTCCCTTCCCATCACCTCGACCCACCATGCTCCCTTCCCTACCACCACGACCTACCATGCTCCCTTCCCTACCACCACGACCCACCATGCTCCTTCCAGTTTCCTGGTGAAGACTTCTACAATAATCCAGCAGTACTTCTCGTATCTTGTAGATAAATGAATAAAATGAATAGTCTGGGCCCAGGGATGTTGATACAATGTTCTCTTATTGTGTCCACTGGGCCCCTGCTTCTCGCTGGGTCCATTTTACATTTTCTCCCATATCTCAAATCTCAGTCACCTTATGCAACTTATTCAGCGCAAAGCAAATATCGCCATTATTCCCTTTTTGTTTTGTTTTAGACAAAATCGCAGTCGTTTCCTTCTATAAGTTTATAAAATAACTCCATCACTATAGCCTGTATACACTCATACAGTCCTATACAACTGTCCCATCACTATAGCCTGTATACACTCATACAGTCCTATACAACTGTCCCATCACTATAGCATGTATACACTCATACAGTCCTATACAACTGTCCCATCACTATAGCCTGTATACACTCATACAGTCCTATACAACTGTCCCATCACTATAGCCTGTATACACTCATACAGTCCTATACAACTGTCCCATCACTATAGCCTGTATACACTCATACAGTCCTATACAACTGTCCCATCATTATAGCCTGTATACACTCATACAGTCCTATACAACTGTCTCATCATTATAGCCTGTATACACTCATACAGTCCTATACAACTGTCCCATCATTATAGCCTGTATACACTCATACAGTCCTATACAACTGTCCCATCACTACATCCTATACAGTCTTATACAACTATTTATTCACTAGATCCTATACAGTCTTATACAACAAGTGCAATGCACTAGATGAAGAGATAGAGGAGACAAATACTACTGTATACACAGTTTCAAGAGTAGATATGACCTGGCTCTCAAGGCCGGAAATCAGTAAAACCGGCTGATAGGAGTAAAGAGGCGGGACCCGGAACTATGACTCAACCCCTGCCAGTGCAAATAGGTGAGTACACAGAAACACCCTGACTAAATTCTGATCATTCTTACAAATGGCTGCAGGAAAAGCAAGTCACGTGTGCATTCTTCACGCTTGTTCTCCCGAACTACGTCATTCTCACTGCATTCTTCAGTACCTTTTAGGACGACAAAATAACGCTGTCACTTCACTCTTCACGCCCTTGTGTTCCAGTAATAACACCCAGCCGTCCCTCAGCACGTGAGTGTTCCAAATCACAGTAATAATTAGAAAGATATGCCATAATTTACACTCCGAAGATGTTGGAGAGACTGGTTTCAAATTTGCACATTTAAATTATTCCTGGCAAGACCGGGAGGCTTGGTCGGCTGTGCAAAAAATACCCCATTTGCAGGGTTGCAATGTGTGGTCTACGACCCCGTCCACGGGGGCGGTGACCCCTGGTAAACAGGTACATATCACAGCCTGAACATCTGATGCTCAATTAACGAACCTATAGAATATCTTTACCTTTGCATCTGATACACCTTTGACGAATTCCGAGTTTTTCTACTCCCGGTACCGGGCCAGGGGCCAGACTCGTCTGATGTTTGGCTGGTCAAGAATGCTTGACGATATCCCCACACCTCACACTGACAGACATCATTACCTCATACATGTAACCCATTCCATGTGTTAGATACACTGTCTCTCCTATCCCTATCGCCAGTGTCTTGTCGTGGACTCTGTCACACAGAGTACAATAATAATCAAACTCATGCAACGCTCTTACTTACGCTCCAAGTAACTATGGGACATTGACAGGTATTTCTTCAGGCAAGACTTTCTCAAGCTTAACATGATCCAGCTCGTTGTCTCCTCTGCTTCCTTCTACCCATAGGAGCATAAAATAACCCGTCCATTATGTCTCGGTCTCCAGCAAGTATTCAAAGCGTGTCTTCCTTCTTGCACTAACAGCCACAACCTTCCCTAGTGCCTGAACATATTGATGCCTCCATCTTTATAAATATTCTATTACTTGAAGCTAAAGTCTTTCGGAATGTCACCCTTTCAAAAGATACATGACAGCAATGATCTCACAGATATATTCAAGAAAGTAAACAAGTTAAGCAATGCAAACTCCGATTAATATCTTCAAGAATTCCAGCGTGACACTTACAAGGGACAAGAATGTCTTCAAGAAGTGCAGCGTGACACACGCAAGGGGCAACAACTTCTAGTTGAATCGCAGTGCAGGACAGACAGCAGGAAATTCCACCCTCTCAGAGGGTAATAAACTTATGCAACAGTTTACATCCGCCTAAGTTGTAACCAAAAACAATGAAAGCTCATTAAACACCTTGACAATCACCTCAGGCCACATAAAGACCCCATGGACAAGCTACAGCCTTCATCCTCACCACAAAGCCAAGAGAGAATCTTAGAGACAACTATAGATAACTGTTTCAATATTCGATACCCTGCATTCCTATCAGCTAGGCTGCAATACTTCTATTGAACTGCATGCAGCATGCGCCAGAAGCTTGAATGACCACGCTATAAGACCCTTAGCTTATGACCAGGCCGCAGAGGCAATGACTGCTTGGACTATCAGCACTCAGGTAGAGCAGTCAGACAAGGCGCCCCTCCCTGCCCTGCTCTCTTCATTGCTTCACCCCGCCATTAACATTTCCCCCCCCCCCTCTTAGCTCTTCTCTTATCTTGTGGCCGCAATTACACATCATTAACTTTTCCCTTCCCTCCATTCAGGCGCTAATCTTTTTCTTAAATACAACTCAGCACTTTAACTCACTTGTAACGCTAAGAATTAATTCTGTTCAGTTTATGTTTAAGTGTGTTCCTTCCTTGACGTGGTCATGCAGCTTACTGCTTCATGGATGATTTTCCAGTTTGCACGTTAAGAGAATTATCTTAAAACCGCAAACGAAAATCAAATATATATATTAAAACGTTTTCAACGCGCTCCTAGACACTAATTGCCAGTGTGAGTCCTATGCACAATACCTTTTTTTTTAGGAACCTAACCACAAATTAATTGTGCAACTCCAATTTTACAATATAAATTGGCAGATAAAATAACTCCTTTTTTTTCATTTAGCAAGATTGGATACACCAGAGGTGTGGTGCTACCCTATTGTACATGACAGTTACACAGTGGGAGTAAAGGTAAGCTATGGTATGTTACCTATCACACTGCATCAGGCAGGATGGGTCACAATGTTGAAATATATCAGCTTCAGCTGTGAGACTCCAGCAGTGTGGGTACCGTCCAGTATGTGTGGATACCGTCCAGTATGTGTGGATACCGTCCAGTATGTGTGGATACCGTCAGGGGCATGAATGTTAGACAAAAATACTAGCAAGTAAAGGGGACAGAGAAGCCATGGTAACCTGGAGAATAGTATTTATCACAAGAATAGAAGTTAGACACGACACAAAAACGAATATGATCAAGAAAGATTTCAGTAGGTATCGAGGTTGCTGACGAACGCGTTCGTCAGCAACCTGGATACCTACTTGCTAGTATTTGTGTCCAACATTCATGCCCTTCTTTTATACCTTCATGACTCGAGTGTAAAAGAACTTTTCATTGCTTTTAATAACATTTTTTCTCCCTCTATCAACTTTCAACCCCAACTGGAATCAAACACACCATTTAATTTCAATCGTAGATTTTATGTATGTTGAAGGGGCCGGTGGTCATGGCCCCTGGGGCCCGGTCTCAGACCAAGACTCCTAATGTAATAAATGATAATTACCCGGGAACTAAAATAACCAGACTTTTAATTTACAGTCAACTCTCTTATAATGTTCCTCAATATGGTGCATTTATTTTTGTAAATGCTGTTGAAACAGTACATGCAAATTGAATAGCGGTGCTATGAAGACGTTCTCCAGACGTTATTCAAAACCCGCTCTATATAGAGCAGCTTTATAAGGGCTAACCGGAAGACGTTTCGCTGTATTGAGCGAAACGTCGTCTAGTAAAAAGTTTCGCTCAGTCACGTGTATGTTACATTCCCAGGCCTCCCAACCTGAAAATCTGTCGTTACAAGAAAAACGACAATTATAAAACAAAACAAAAAAGGTGGACAAAAGTCTGCAAGATGTCCACCGCTGTGACTGGCTTGTCCACCGCTGTGACTGGCTTGTCCACCTGCGTTAACTGTTTCCGTACTCTGATGCGTACATTCGTAAGCTTCCTTAGCACGCACACTCTGTTAAGAGAAGTGATCTAGTTTCTTCCGCTGTGCTTTCAGTTTTTCTTAATTCCAAGTTTTTACACTGAAAATTTTCCTCTTGGAGGTTCGTACTCTCCTATTGGCTAGCTCTTCAGTCTCATCTTGAAGAGTACAGATAGAAAGCTCCTCTTGTCTGGCGCTCGGTAGACGGAGGATCAAGCCTCCACTACGTCTTGCAGTGAATGACCCACATGGGTTTATCACTTAACATAAATTAAACAATTTAATTTAATCAATTTCAGCCCATTCTTTGGCTAATTAACTTCCTCTTTCTTCACCATCTCTTGTAGTCGTTCCAGAGCCAGAAGACGAAGAGCCAGAAGACGAAGAGCCAGAAGACGAAGAGCCAGAAGACGAAGAGCCAGAAGACGAAGAGCCAGAAGACGAAGAGCCAGAAGACGAAGAGCCAGAAGACGAAGAGCCAGAAGACGAAGAGCCAGAAGACGAAGAGCCAGAAGACGAAGAGCCAGAAGACGAAGAGCCAGAAGACGAAGAGCCAGAAGACGAAGAGCCAGAAGACGAAGAGCCAGAAGACGAAGAGCCAGAAGACGAAGAGCCAGAAGACGAAGAGCCAGAAGACGAAGAGCCAGAAGACGAAGAGCCAGAAGACGAAGAGCCAGAAGACGAAGAGCCAGAAGACGAAGAGCCAGAAGACGAAGAGCCAGAAGACGAAGAGCCAGAAGACGAAGAGCCAGAAGACGAAGAGCCAGAAGACGAAGAGCCAGAAGACGAAGAGCCAGAAGACGAAGAGCCAGAAGACGAAGAGCCAGAAGAAGCAGAGCCAGAAGACGCAGAGCCAAAAGATACAGAGCCAGTTTGAAAACTGCTTAAGAAATACCAATTAACTTAAGATCACTGAATCAGTTTAAAGTATTATTGCATACTTAAAAATTCTACTGTTTTCATTTAGCTACCTCACTTTTTTTGTATAAATACATACTTACAATTGTACTATTGTTCACTTAGCTATCTCACTTTTTTAAACATTAAAAGAAAAAGAAAAAACTCCTCCTCACGAACATTATGTCTAGTTGTTCAGTAGTGTGTAAACACGAGCATTAGTCTGCCAGAAGTGCACTATATGTTAGTGGCTTTCTTTGGTGCTGGACAATATTATATTAGAGGTGAACTACGTTTTGTTTACTTCAGAAAGAAATAAAGTGGTTTGTTTTGCTAAAAATACTGTCGTCTCTTACGCACCTACTTCTCCAGTCACTGTCGTTGCTACTGTACCTACTTCTTTAGTCACTGTCGTTGCTACTGTACCTACTTCTTTAGTCACTGTCGTTGCTACTGTACCTACTTCTTTAGTCACTGTCGTTGCTACTGTACCTACTTCTTTAGTCACTGTCGTTGCTACTGTACCTACCTCTCCAGTCACTGTCGTTGTTACTGCACCTACCTCTCCAGTCACTGTCGTTGTTACTGCACCTACTTCTCCAGTCACTATCGTTGCTACTGCACCTACCTCTCCAGTCACTGTCGTTGTTACTGCACCTACTTCTCCAGTCACTGTCGTTGCTACTGTACCTACCTCTCCAGTCACTGTCGTTACTGCACCTACTTCTCCAGTCACTGTCGTTGCTACTGCACCTACTTCTCCAGTCACTGTCGTTGTTACTGCACCTACCTCTCCAGTCACTGTCTTTGTTACTGCACCTACCTCTCCAGTCACTGTCGTTGCTACTGCACCTACTTCTCCAGTCACTGTCGTTACTGCACCTACTTCTCCAGTCACTGTCGTTGCTACTGCACCTACTTCTCCAGTCACTGTCGTTGCTACTGCACCTACTTCTCCAGTCACTGTCGTTGCTACTGTACCTACTTCTCCAGTCACTGTCGTTGCTACTGCACCTACTTCTCCAGTCACTGTCGTTGCTACTGTACCTACTTCTCCAGTCACTGTCGTTGCTACTGTACCTACTTCTCCAGTCACTGTCGTTGCTACTGTACCTACTTCTCCAGTCACTGTCGTTGTTACTGTACCTACTTCTCCAGTCACTGTCGTTGCTACTGTACCTACTTCTCCAGTCACTGTCGTTGTTACTGCACCTACTTCTCCAGTCACTGTCGTTGCTACTGTACCTACTTCTCCAGTCACTGTCGTTGCTATTGTACCTACTTCTCCAGTCACTGTCGTTGCTACTGCACCTACTTCTCAAGTCACTGTCGTTGCTACTGTACCTACTTCTTCAGTCACTGTCGTTGCTACTGTACCTACTTCTCCAGTCACTGTCGTTGTTACTGCACCTACTTCTCCAGACACTGTCGTTGCTACTGCACCTACTTCTCAAGTCACTGTCGTTGCTACTGTACCTACTTCTCCAGTCACTGTCGTTGTTACTGTACCTACTTTTCCAGTCACTGTCGTTGCTACTGTACCTACTTCTCCAGTCACTGTCGTTGTTACTGCACCTACTTCTCCAGTCACTGTCGTTTCTACTGCACCTACTTCTCCAGTCACTGTCGTTGCTACTGTACCTACTTCTCCAGTCACTGTCGTTGCTACTGCACCTACTTCTCCAGACACTGTCGTTGCTACTGCACCTACTTCTCCAGTCACGGTCGTTGCTACTGTACCTACTTCTCCAGTAAGGACACATACTTTGCCTTCCCTATAATACCCTCAGCCCTCTGGTATTAAATTTACATTTCCTCAAACTAATGCATTTAGAAGACACCTAGAATAACTCTTTCCAACTATACTTCAAGACTGCACTCTTATGTTCTGGTCTCGCTTTCTCCAGTCTACTGATGATAATGACAGCTTCATTTCCTATACCTTACCTCTGATATACCTTTGATGAGTTCCGAGTTTTTCTACTCCCAGAGCCCGGCCTTGGACCAGGCTCGTCTGGTGCTTGCCTGGTCAACCAGGCTAGATATTAACGAACACCAAGATATCTTAGTGGTACTAACATCACTCTTTTCTTTACAAGAGAGTTATGTATAGTGAGGGTAACCTCATTAAGACAACGTTTCGCCCACGAGAGGGCTTAATTAGTCTAAAATAGAGACAAACGCAATCATATTAAATCTGTCATAATACACAACGTACCTAAGATGAATCTTAGTTACAGGTTAGGTAAGGTTTGTCAGGACACAGGACAAGTGTTTCCTGACGCGGGTCTTAGTCATAAGATGACCAGCAGCTGGAGCTTTTGGCCATCTGACCGAGGCCTTCCACTCTAATGGTTATAATTATAATCATCAGATATTAAAAGAAGCTGCAGGTTTTATTGTATCTTACTTCTGCAGGTACACTGCCAAGCCTTTGTCGTCTCATGTCTCCGTCTTGACCTTAGTAATGGTGTTGTCGTGTCGCTCTCCGCTTGACAATGCTTCACGACGACCTGATACCTCGTCCAGTTGGAATTTCTAACTTGTGGACAAACTGGCGATGGTTCCAGCCACCTTCTTGCCAGTTTTATTCAAGATGATAACTTGTTATCTTCGACCTGATGACTGTCATCTTCGACCTAATGACTGTCATCTTCGACCTAATGACTGTCATCTTCAACCTGATTACTGTCATCTTCAACAAGATGACTGATCTTCGACCTATGACTGTCAGCTTCAACCAGATGACTGATCGACCTAATGACTGTCATCTTCGACCTGATGACTGTCATCTTCAACCTGATTACTGTCATCTTCAACAAGATGACTGATCTTCGACCTATGACTGTCAGCTTCAACCAGATGACTGATCGACCTAATGACTGTCATCTTCGACCTGATGACTGTCATCTTCGACTTGATGACTGCCGGCTTCAACCAGATGACTGATCTTCGACCCGATGACTGTCAGCTTCGGGTTTGTAAACTTGAAGAGGGTAAAAGAAGGTAAAAGAATACTGGAACACTATTTAAAATACATATATAACCAAAACCAATAAAAACAGAGCCGCCCTGCCCAGCTGTAAAACTGACGTCGAAGCCGTAAACAGGAGCTCCAACAGTACCAGCAGGTACCAGCAGGTACCTGCTGGTACCTACAGGTATCTGCCTGCTGCGTTACCCATCAATATTCAAAAAGACATCGTTGAACATCGCTCTAGTTTAAATAAAAGGCCTTTTGTGTATTTATATTGACATTATATTCATGAGGAAACACTAAACCCGCAGGGGTAACACCACCTGGGGAGCGGGAGGTGATCAGGGTTGGTCCAGCTGTTCTTGTGCTTCTCTTTTCAACTTTTCTTTTCAAGGGGGCACCTTGATGCTCGTAAAAAGTTCTTGATCCAAGGCACTGGCGCTATCCTCTCCTTACTTTCATCAAACATGATTACCCCACATTTCAAAGGAGCTGTTGCTGCTAGCAAGACGCAGTCCAACGTATGCACCACACCCAGGCTGATCAGGAACTGGTTTGTGGACCTTGTCAACATTCCTCTTGAAGACAACTAGGGGCTGTTGACACTTCCTCTTATGGGTGAAGGGAAGGTTATGAAGAGCCTTGGCCCTTCACAAAGATTAAGTCCTCTGTTAGTGTACTCAGAGAACAACGTGTAGTAAGTCCTCTGTTAGTGTACTCAGCGAACAACGTGTAGTAAGTCCTCTGTTAGTGTACTCAGCGAACAACGTGTAGTAAGTCCTCTGTTAGTGTACTCAGAGAACAACGTGTAGTAAGTCCTCTGTTAGTGTACTCAGCGAACAACTTGTAGTAAGTCCTCTGTTAGTGTACTCAGCGAACAACTTGTAGTAAGTCCTCTGTTAGTGTACTCAGCGAACAACGTGTAGTACGTCCTCTGTTAGTGTACTCAGGGAACAACGTGTAGTAAGTCCTCTGTTAGTGTACTCAGCGAACAACTTGTAGTAAGTCCTCTGTTAGTGTACTCAGGGAACAACGTGTAGTAAGTCCTCTGTTAGTGTACTCAGGAACAACGTGAGTAAGTCCTCTGTTAGTGTACTCAGCGAACAACTTGTAGTAAGTCCTCTGTTAGTACTCAGGAACAACGTAAGTCCTCTGTTAGTGTACTCAGGAACAACGTGTAGTAAGTCCTCTGTTAGTGTACTCAGCGAACAACTTGTAGTAAGTCCTCTGTTAGTGTACTCAGCGAACAACTTGTAGTAAGTCCTCTATTAGTGTACTCAGGGAACAACGTGTAGTAAGTCCTCTGTTAGTGTACTCAGGGAACAACTTGTAGTAAGTCCTCTGTTAGTGTACTCAGGGAACAACGTGTAGTAAGTCCTCTGTTAGTGTACTCAGGGAACAACTTGTAGTAAGTCCTCTGTTAGTGTACTCAGGGAACAACGTGTAGTAAGTCCTCTGTTAGTGTACTCAGCGAACAACTTGTAGTAAGTCCTCTGTTAGTGTACTCAGGGAACAACTTGTAGTAAGTCCTCTGTTAGTGTACTCAGGGAACAACTTGTAGTAAGTCCTCTGTTAGTGTACTCAGGGAACAACGTGTAGTAAGTCCTCTGTTAGTGTACTCAGCGAACAACTTGTAGTAAGTCCTCTGTTAGTGTACTCAGGGAACAACGTGTAGTAAGTCCTCTGTTAGTGTACTCAGCGAACAACTTGTAGTAAGTCCTCTGTTAGTGTACTCAGGGAACAACGTGTAGTAAGTCCTCTGTTAGTGTACTCAGGGAACAACGTGTAGTAAGTCCTCTGTTAGTGTACTCAGGGAACAACTTGTAGTAAGTCCTCTGTTAGTGTACTCAGGGAACAACGTGTAGTAAGTCCTCTGTTAGTGTACTCAGCGAACAACGTGTAGAGCTTGACACTGTCTACCGAGGCGCCTCTCCTCTGATAGGGGTGACTGCAGTGTGAAGGCTTGGGATCAATCTATCTAGGATTTTCCATGATTAAACTATCTGCGGTGTTTTTAAAATAAAGACACACATAAATTTATTATAGTAAACTGACTACTGCAGATTTATTGTTATTATGGTTACTTTTGCAACACAACAATTAAGAGTGATTCAGTGTGAATGAAGAGTCTCCATGTACTGTTATGAGGTTACTCAGTGTAGATATATCAGTATATTGTTATGAGGTTACTCAGTGTAGATATACAAGAACTCTAACATACAAACACTACACTGCCATCTTTCCTCTCTTCTCTCTCATAATGTCAGCATCCATTGTTTACACTCAACACTAGAATTTCTCCCCTGTTTTTACTTTCCTTTTAACATGAAGGAAAATCAGCGATTCTGCAATATATATATATATATATATATATATATATATATATATATATATATATATATATATATATATATATATATATATATATATATATATATATATATATATATAGAGAGAGAGAGAGGAGAGAGAGAGATTCACTTTGCCGAATAAGCCGAATGAAAATCTGATTTTGTCATAAATTAGCGGAAATCGATCTGAGCATAACGAAAAAAATATGTATCATAGATTTAATGTGCCAAGGAAATTCATATTGGTATAATTACGCTATTCTGTGCTGAGAACTGCATTTTCATATATTTTATCATAATGTGGTAATTATTTTTTAAAATGGGAAAAGGACTTTATGGAAGGATAATAACTCTTAAGTGTGTAAATGATCTGAGGTAAGATAACAGCCCTAGTTTGTAAATGACCTGAGGTAGGATAACTTTCAGTGTGTAAATGACCTGAGGTGAGATAACAGCCCTAGTGTGTAAATGACCTGAGGTAGGATAACAGCCCTAGTGTGTAAATGACCTGAGGTGAGATAACAGCCCTAGTGTGTAAATGACCTGAGGTAGGATAACAGCTCTTATCCTGTAATTCCCTTATTGAAATCCGCCACAAAAATAACACTGAACACTATGAAGCAGGTTTGATGCGGCAGGGTAAGACTGTAAGAGCAGAGGTCATGGCACTAGTCCCTCTGTGTTCCTACCAACCATGACCGCTCCTCTTGCTTACCATTACGGTAACGCTGCTAGCAAAAACACAGTGTGTAATGGCCATGTTTCTGCGTTCATGTTTTATATTATCTACGTTATTAGTAATAATATCTCATTATGTGAGGAAAGAATCCCTTCCTGCATATCATTAAGATTATTACACAAAAACCCGCACGTAGGAAAATTAAACTTATCACGGCGTTACGGTTCAATTTGTATCATTAACAAGTCACACACAAGCGCGAAGGGAAGGGAGCCAGTATATACATAAGAGGAGTAGGTAGTAACAAGCGCGAAGGGAAGGGAGCCAGTATATACATAAGAGGAGTAGGAAGTAAAAGAAATATGTAAATAGTGGTAGGGGATGTGCCTTTTTATTCTTCACTAAGATTATTATGTTGATGGTGGTGTGTGTGTGGCAGGAAACTGTCTCCTGACACGGGTCTTCATCACATGCTGACCCCTTCAGTAGTGAACCTTTGATGGTAGGTATTAGGTTTGTCAGGGAACAGGACAAGTATTTCCTGACGCGGGTCTCAGTCATATGATGACCTACAGCTGGAGTTTTTGGTCATCTGATCGAGGCCTTCTACTGGCTTACCAGTCCACCCCTTTAAAAATTATGGTTATTATAACCATTTCTTATATGCAAGTTCCTAGACCAGGTTAGTCTGAAGATTTTCTGGTCATCCAGGCTGTTGCTGCTGGCTGACCCCTCACCCACACAACCAGCACAGCCTGGTTGATCGGGCACCTAACCAATAAAGTCCGAAGTGAAAGAAACATCCGGTAGTAAATAGGTGACGTAAAGCCAAAATGACCTTTGTTTGGTAGATAGGCTTTAAACTTAACCAACCAACCACGGTTCTATTCTATAATCAAGAGGAACGTCTTGACGCAGGTGAAGCGTTAAACCCCTAAGAGTTTAACTTACTAGGATCAGTTATTATCCTAGCAAGTTACTGGGACCCCTTATTATCCTAGCAAGTTACTAGGATCAGTTATTATCCTAGCAAGTTACTAGGATCAGTTATTATCCTAGCAAGTTACTGGGACCACTTATTATCCTAGCAAGTTACTAGGATCAGTTATTATCCTAGCAAGTTACTGGGACCACTTATTATCCTAGCAAGTTACTGGGACCACTTATTATCCTAGCAAGTTACTAGGATCAGTTATTATCCTAGCAAGTTACTGGGACCACTTATTTATGCGTAGCAAGTTACTGGGACCCAGTTATTATCGTAGCAAGTTACTGGGACCATTATTATCCTAGCAAGTTACTGGGACCACTTATTATCGTAGCAAGTTACTGGGATCAGTTATTATCCTAGCAAGTTACTGGGACCACTTATTATCGTAGCAAGTTACTGGGATCAGTTATTATCCTAGCAAGTTACTGGGACCACTTATTATCCTAGCAAGTTACTGGGACCACTTATTATCCTAGCAAGTTACTGGGATCAGTTATTATCCTAGCAAGTTACTGGGACCACTTATTATCGTAGCAAGTTACTAGGATCACTTATTATCGTAGCAAGTTACTGGGACCACTTATTATCGTAGCAAGTTACTGGGACCACTTATTATCGTAGCAAGTTACTGGGATCAGTTATTATCCTAGCAAGTTACTGGGACCACTTATTATCCTAGCAAGTTACTGGGATCAGTTATTATCCTAGCAAGTTACTGGGACCACTTATTATCCTAGCAAGTTACTAGGATCACTTATTATCGTAGCAAGTTACTGGGACCACTTATTATCGTAGCAAGTTACTGGGACCACTTATTATCGTAGCAAGTTACTGGGACCACTTATTATCGTAGCAAGTTACTGGGATCAGTTATTATCCTAGCAAGTTACTGGGACCACTTATTATCCTAGCAAGTTACTAGGATCACTTATTTTCCTAGAAAGTTACTAGGACTACTCGTTATCCTAGCAAATTACTAGGACCACTTATTATCCTAACAAGTTAATAGGACCACTTATTATCCTAGTAAGTTACAAGGACCACTTATCCTAGCAAGTTACTAGGATCACTCATCCTAATAAGTTACTAGAAACGCACTATCCTAGCACGTTACTACAAGTCATTATCCTAACAAGTTACTAGCAACATTCATTATTCTAGTTAATATTGGCGAATAATCTTTATCCCAGTTAGTACTGGCGAACACTCGTTATCCTAGCAAGTACTGGCGAACACTCGTTATCCTAGCAAGTATTGGGGAACAAGTTACTAGGATCACTCATTATCCTAGCAGACACCTGAGAACACGTTACTAGGATCACTCATTATCCTAGCAGACACCTGGGAATACGCTACTAGGATCACTCACTATCCTAGCAGACACCTGGGAATACGCTACTAGGATCACTCATTATCCTAGCAGACACCTGGGAACACGCTACTAGGATCACTCACTATCCTATCAGCCACCTGGGAACACGCTACTAGGATCACTCATTATCCTAGCAGACACCTGGGAACACGCTACTAGGATCACTCATTATCCTAGCAGACACCAGGGAACACGTTACTAGGATCACTCATTATCCTAGCAGACACCAGGGAACACGTTACTAGGATCACTCATTATCCTACCAGACACCTGGGAACACGCTACTAGGATCACTCACTATCCTAGCAGACACCTGGGAACACGCTACTAGGATCACTCACTATCCTAGCAGCCACCTGGGAACACGCTACTAGGATCACTCATTATCCTAGCAGACACCTGGGAACACGCTACTAGGATCACTCATTATCCTAGCAGACACCTGGGAACACGCTACTAGGATCACTCATTATCCTAGCAGACACCTGGGAACACGCTACTAGGATCACTCATTATCCTAGCAGACACCTGGGAACACGCTACTAGGATCACTCATTATCCTAGCAGACACCTGGGAACACGCTACTAGGATCACTCATTATCCTAGCAGACACCTGGGAACACGCTACTAGGATCACTCATTATCCTAGCAGATGTCATGTCAGTAATATGTATACACTTGTGTAGTGTATTATAAGTAATCCTAGATTTTATATGTCTGGTCCCTTTATTACGTGTGACGTCAGGGGCTTGTGCATGTGTGCGCTCAGAGACAAACCTCCCACTCACTCCCGCATTAGACCTAGAAGAGTACAGAAGTGGCACTGGTATCTCTCCTCACAGACCCTTTAATATACCAGTTACCAACCATCCTAGTGTTTCCATTTGCTACCTTTATCTCCGCAAGCCCATCACAATACAGACACCTGGGAACAAGCTACTAGAAACACTCATTATCCTAGCAGACACCTGGGAACACGCTACTAGGATCACTCATTATCCTAGCAGACACCTGGGAACACGCTACTAGGATCACTCATTATCCTAGCAGACACCTGGGAACACGCTACTAGGATCACTCATTATCCTAGCAGACACCTGGGAACACGCTACTAGGATCACTCATTATCCTAGCAGACACCTGGGACGCTACTGAAACTCATTATTCTAGCAGACACCTGGACACGCTACTGTCACTCATTATCCTAGCAACACCTGGGAACACGCTACTAGGATCACTCATTATCCTAGCAGACACCTGGGAACACGCTACTAGAACACCATTATCCTAGCAGTACCTGGGAACACGCTACTAGAAACTCATTATCCTAGCAGACACCTGGGAATACGCTACTAGGATCACTCATTATCCTAGCAGACACCCGGGAACACGCTACTAGAAACTCATTATCCTAGCAGACACCTGGGAACACGCTACTAGGATCACTCATTATCCTAGCAGACACCTGGGAACACGCTACTAGGATCACTCATTATCCTAGCAGACACCTGGGTACACGCTACTAGGATCACTCATTATCCTAGCAGACACCTGGGAACACGCTACTAGGATCACTCATTATCCTAGCAGACACCTGGGAACACGCTACTAGGATCACTCATTATCCTAGCAGACACCTGGGAACACGCTACTAGGATCACTCATTATCCTAGCAGACACCTGGGAACACGCTACTAGAAACACTCATTATCCTAGCAGACACCTGGGAACACGCTACTAGAAACACTCATTATTCTAGCAGACACCTGGGAACACGCTACTAGAAACTCATTATCCTAGCAGACACCTGGGAACACGCTACTAGAAACACTCATTATTCTAGCAGACACCTGGGAACACGCTACTAGAAACTCATTATCCTAGCAGAGACCTGGAACACGCTACTAGAAACACTCATTATCCTAGCAGACACCTGGGAACACGCTACTAGAAACACTCACCATCTCTTAGAGGTGTATCAAGGAAGCAACATTCTGCTGGCCATACAACGCCCCACCGGCCATTTACATAACTTAATTATAGTCATAAGCAAACCTAAAGGTTATGAGAGAGAGACACACACATGAGGAAGAGATATGTAGCAGAGGACTTGCAGGTCCACACATGAACTACCTCTTGCGAACTATCTACTTCAATCTAGATTAAGGACTGGGTGAGAGAGAGAGCATCACATGCAAGACGGATGTTATACCAGGGAGAACTGACTGGAGATTTCAATGCCCCGGTAGATAAGAATCAATGCCTAAACAAGACATTTTCCTCTCCGCCAAGTTCACATTATCCTTCAGACCCCAGAAGTCTTAATTACGTAAATGTAACTCTATTTATGAAGATATTTTGACTGCCTAATTAAATTCAACAACACAAGCGAGCTCTACTAGGTTACACAGTTTAGACACTGACCTTACAAAGCTCCATAGATGCCAAGAAACAATCTTGCTGCAGCTGTCTCGGTGTTGTCAGTGAGTAGATCATATTCAAGAGTAGTTGGATACAGTGCTGTAATCTGTCAAGACTTGACAGTCTCCACGACACATAAACATCAGTACTACCCAGGGTTTGGAGGGAGAATTTGAAGCTCCTAGCACTGCCACCAAGGACCTCACAACACTGCCCACACATGCATTGGGTGTTGGAAGATTTTATTCAGATTAGGAACGCCGGAGGGTAAATAACCCAAGAAAGCCAAGCAGTGTGGCTGTTGAAATTGGGGTCCTTTTTTCTAAGGTCCTTCCCCGGGATGCGACCCACATTAACCGACTAACTCCCAAGTATCCATTCACTGCTAGGTAACAGGCAACAGGTGCAAGGAAACTTCGCCCAGGGGTCGACCTGGGTACTTTTGATTGTAAGCGGAACGAGCTATCACTCAGCTAGGAACCACAGTACACACACAGGGGTGTAGGAAGCACATGCCCTACACATCCCTGTCACACTCTACTACACAGCCGGTGAGATCGTTGGGGCACGAGTTGCCTCAGCTCTTGGGTATCATCTGACCTCAATGTTACTAGACTATTATCTCCCACCACTTTTACGGCTCACTGCAGTTGTGTGCATCTTGAAGCCTCTTCTCTCAAGATGCTGAACTAATGAACGTATGAGGCTTCTAGTGAGCATAGTGACATATATTCACTCGCAACACTATTAGTTTATATACAAGACGAGGAAACGTGTGGCCACACCTGACTTATTCAGATGTACTGTTTACAACTCCCAGACACTACGAGCTCCCCCTCACTCGAAACTTTCCACGCCAGCCCTAGAGGTTTATATCAAAATTTCCACATAATCAGCACCAGTAGTTTGCTGTTACGAGTGTAGGACTGGAGAAGAGTGTAGGGAAGCGCGGAGCAAGACGCTCCGTGCCACCCCGCTGAAGTTAGACCCAACACTGAAGAGGCTGCAAGCGGCCAGCCACACCGTCCGCGCCCTCCACCTGCTGCCAATCCAAACAGATTTCCTCCTTTACCTCATTTGTTATCCCCTCGCTAATATTACTTACAGCCTTCAAATACAAAGAAGATAGTAGCAGACTGCGAGTACATAGCACATCATAAATGCATTACAAAGGTAACAACGGCATGAACCCACTATACCAGTGATTTGTGGCAACGTGGAACAAGTTGTCTACTGACCAAGCCGTCGGGTAGAGGAGGCCATGTCTTCAGCATCCCTCTAACTTTTATTACACCCTCACACACCTTCCCTTCCACGTCAAGCACACAACGACACCCTACAACGAACACTGGTCGCTGGAAAACGTTCACAACACGTGCTCTTACATGTAACCAAAAAAAAAGCTATATATGGCAACACAAGTTAAGACCTTATGACCCGAGGTGAGAATACACACACACACACACACACACACTACTGGTCAGGACTTAGAGAATGAAAACCTCACTCAATGTTCATTGCATTAACCTCAGGTTAACACATACGATGAGTTACCAGATACAAACAAGTCATGGGAAACAACATTGCAAGGCAAAGCGGTAGCAAAACTGCTGCAACATAAACCTGAAGATGCACTTCATGAGACAAGATCCTCACAGGTGTCAAAAGCAGTAAATACCACATCTGGCACTCTCACCTGTCACCACAGTACATCTAGTGCTTATAAACACACGGATTCTAGATTACAGTGCCTGAGAGATAGAAGGAAAAAAATAGACAGGAGTTTGGCACTGTGGCAGCGTGGACGTGAGGTGTGTACAACCCTTGTACTCGAAGCAGCGTAGTGTACTTGGTGTTCCATGATAAACATTGCAGTGAACGCAAGTTCAACCGGAGCTGGAGAAAACCGAGGAGTAGTAGTTGTTGACGGCTGTGAGGTGAAGATAGACGAGTGGTCGGACGTTCCTCCGAAGACCATGTTCCAGCCAAGAAGCACCGACCCCAAGATGATGTCATTCTTAAGTTCCACACTGGGCCGCAGTTTGTCGCACTATCTTAACGTGTTTATCACACTCTGTAACTATTATTAAGTGGCTCATGTTTCCTTGCAAAACAATCTATGAAGCTAACAAGTTATGGGGCAACGAAACAGAAAAATAGTGGACCAAAGGGCAAGGAAAGAGTATGTTAGGGGGGAGTGAGGAAGGGAGGCAGGGGGGATCGACCCTGGGGATATCTTACCAGCACAAATCCAGTCGCTGGCGGGGGGCTAGAGGACTCTGGCTCTTACTACAGGATACCATAAGACCCAACCGCCCCGCCCTATCCGCTCGGCCGCCCCTCGAGTTTGAGTCTTATGGGCTTATGATATAATAAACAATACCTAGGCGATGGCAGAAAAACAAATCTGGCGACTAGTAGCCACTGTAAGCTGTGATCCATGCTACAAGGCTCTGCCTGCCGCCTCCACCCTCGCTACACTACACCACAAACTTACCCAACTTTGCATACAACTTACAACACAAATTAATGTACTTAATTAAGGCACAACTAACTGTACTTAGCAAACATTGATGCTTAAACTTAGCTGTGTATATGTGTTAAGGAACCACGACTCTTCGGTACCCTCCCTTCATGCATAAGTGTTAAGGAACCACGACTCTTCGGTACCCTCCTTTCATGCTTAAGTGTTAAGGAACCACGACTCTTCGATACCCTCCCTTCATGCATAAGTGTTAAGGAACCACGACTCTTCGGTACCCTCCTTTCATGCATAAGTGTTAAGGAACCACGACTCTTCGGTACCCTCCCTTCATGCATAAGTGTTAAGGAACCACGACTCTTCGATACCCTCCCTTCATGCATAAGTGTTAAGGAACCACGACTCTTCGATACCCTCCCTTCATGCATAAGTGTTAAGGAACCACGACTCTTCAGTACCCACCCTTCATGCATAAGGGCGCTTGCCAAGAAACTCCTAGATGTCTTCAAGAGGGAACTCGACAGATTCCTCGAAACAATTCCCGATCAGCCGGGTTGTGGTGCATACATTGGACTGCGGGTGTCTGGCACTAACAGCCTGATCAATGAAGCCAGCAACCAGGAGGTCTGGGCTGGGACCGGGCCGCGGGGGCGCTGACCTCCGGAAGCTGCGCCAGGTAAACGTGACGTCAAAATGAAAATCCTTAGGATTTTCGTGATGAGAGGAATAAATGAACCAGTGGTAGAAGTCTTACTTTACAATAAAAAAGACCGGAGTTCGATTCCCTGGCGGGCCGAGATGCACAGACATGCCTCTTGACACCTGGTGTCTATGTCCACACAACAACAAATACCTGACTCACGAAATCGTAATAACTCGATTGTAAACAAACCACGGAACGGGTGGGGCTTGAACCCATGACCGAGTGGCTTCCACACTGGCTTGTAGTTTTACAACTCACTCCATAGGTTCAAACCCCACCCGTTCCCTGGTTTGTTTTGGCAAATATCTACCTGGGTGTCAGGTAGGGTCGCATCGAGGATGGAAATAAACCATTCTTCTTTGTTTAGTTAAGTACCATGGACTAATAGCCCTAAGGATATCATTTTCAACTTCTAAAAACATGGTGATACACCTGTGACAAGTTTCTAGGGTTGGTCTACCCTGGATGGAAGTAGCTCACTGTCGACAATGTTCAAGACTATGGTGCACTTAACAAAGCAAGCGTTTACTGATATAACGTCTCGCTATTATCCACACTGAATGGTTATGATCAGCACATTATAAGCCAGTTTTGTGTACTAGTGTTGCGGAGTATTAATTTGTAAAGTGAAGGAGACTGTTCAACAGCCTCCCACCAGCCATAAGGGGGATTACCAATAGACCCCTGGTTGTCTTCAAGGAGCTGGACAGATACCTAGTCAGTTCCGGATCAGCCGGGCTGTGGTTCGTACGTTGCACTACGTGGGGCCACCAGTAGCAGCCTTGTTGATCAGGCCCTTATCCACCAGGAGGCCTGGTCATGGACCAGGCCGCGGGGGCGTTAATCCCCGGAATACCCTCCAAGTAGACTCCAGGTAGGTAGGTAAGCCAGTGGAAGGCCTCGGTCAGATGACCAAAGTCTCCAGCGCGTTAACAAACACTCGTCTTCTGACAAACCTAACGAAACGATCTCCCAGTAACAGCTTGCATCATAACGTACATCGTTTCTTCACCGTACCTTATCCTGACACTCCGTACGGAGACTGACTCCAGCACCTGCTCACTTAGATGATATACAACTTAATAACCACCCTCAGACTTATGTACCTGGGGCTCAGCTGCCTCTTTAGCTGCCATCCATGACCCATACCTCCTCAAACCCATCATTATTTGGCTACCTTAATTTCCTTACCAGGTTCCCAACGCCTCTTTCATAACGCTTCCTGTAAACATAAATACTGTACTCTTTACGCAAGGTTAGACTGCGTTATGTTAGGTCAAGTTATGTTAAATTACGTTATGTTAGGTTAAGATTATGTTGGCTTAGATTACGTTAAGTTAGATGACGTTGTTAGGTTAGGTTGTGTTATCTTAGGTTAGGCTACGTTATGTTATGTTAGGTTAGGTTAAGTTACGTTAGGTTAGGTTAGGTTAAGTTACGTTAGGTTAGGTTATCTTAGGTTAGGTTAGGTTATGTTAGGTTAGGTTAGATTACGTTATCTTAGGTTAGATTACGTTATGTTAGGTTAGGTTACGTTATGTTAGGTAAGGTTATATTAGGTTAGGTTAAGTTACGTTACGTTACGTTACGTTAGGTTATGTTAGGTTACGTTAGTTATGTTATGTTATGTTAGGTTAGGTTAAGTTACATTACGCTAGGTTAAGTTAGGTTATCTTAGGTTAGGTTAGGTTGGGTTAGGTTATGTTAGGTTAGGTTATATTAGGCTAGGTTATGTTAGGTTAGGTTAGATTACGTTATCTTAGGTTAGATTACGTTATGTTAGGTTAGGTTAGGTTACATTATGTTAGGTTAGGTTATATTATGTTAGGTTAGGTTATATTAGGTTAGGTTAGGTTATGTTAGGTTGGGTTATATTAGGTTAGGTTACGTTATGTTAGGTTAGGTTATATTAGGTTAGGTTATGTTATGTTAGGTTATATTAGGTTAGGTTAGGTTATATTAGGTTAGGTTATATTAGGTTAGGTTAGGTTACATTATGTTAGGTTAGGTTACATTATGTTAGGTTAGGTTATATTAGGTTAGGTTAGGTTATGTTAGGTTACATTATGTTAGGTTAGATTACGTTATGTTAGGTTAGATTACGTTATGTTAGGTTAGGTTACATAAACATACAAAATGACATACACTCAGCTCTCTGGAGAAGCTCATCTACATAATGCAATGTCTTGTAAAAGATACTGAAAAGGACATACAAAATTGAATAGCACATTGACAGGCCTTTACAGTGCGTGCTATTCTATTTTCATCCCACTTTTTTCAATCGCATTTACGAAAAAATGCAAAACACTTACAAAAATTAAGTGGTCTACAGTAAATAAACGTAAGTGGTCTACAGTATACAAACATGAGTGGTCTACAGTATACAAACATGAATGGTCTACAGTATACAAACATGAGTGGTCTACAGTATACAAACATGAATGGTCTACAGTATACAAACATGAGTGGTCTACAGTATACAATTTTTTAACGTGGTACTCAACGTCTATTTTTTTAAACGCTTCCAATAACAACAACAACGTTTCCAGTGTTTTTAATTCTATTTTGTTTAAGTTAGGTTAGGTTAATTTAAGTGAGGGTTAGGTTGGACTAGATTAGGTTACCTGAAGACG
This sequence comes from Cherax destructor, assembly GCA_009830355.1. NCBI lineage: Eukaryota > Metazoa > Arthropoda > Malacostraca > Decapoda > Parastacidae > Cherax > Cherax destructor. The sequence goes on along the minus strand of WNWK01004449.1, from coordinate 99,997 downwards.
GGATCGTCAAGCCCGGTCCCAGGCCAGGTCTCCTGGTTGACGGTCTGATCAACCAGGTTAGATTAGGTTAACTTAGATTAGGTTATGCTGGATTAGGTTAGGTTAAGTTAGGTCACGTTACATAAACCTAAAAGAAACGTACATATAACCACAACTAAACACACAAGACGGCCGTGATACGTCTGGCAACCAAACAGAAGGAAACGTTGCAATTTGAACGTTTGTCACTGGCGGAGAGAGAGAGTGACCCGCTCGTGACACTTCTGCAGACTTAAGGTCACCACTTACTGTACTAGTGCAGGTCACCCACCACTTAAACAACAATTTTCTTGCTTTAAACCCATAATTATTAAAGGGGTGGACCGGTAAGCCAGCAGAAGGCCTCCAGTGGCAAGATTAAGCAAGATATTTGATTGGTTTATTGGGTTTAAAGCCTATCGACCACACAGTGCCCATTAAGGCTGTTTGCATATGACAGCTGGTTGATTTATTTGTGTTTAAAACCTCTCGACTATACGAAGGTTATTAAGGTTTAATTTCCTATTATACACCTTTGATATACCTTTATCTTTGATGCGTTTCGATTGTCTTACTACTCCCGATGCCCGGCCATGAGCCAGACTCGTCTGGTGCTAGCCTGGTCAACCAGGCTGTTGCTGCTGGAGGCCCGCAGCCCCACATATCAATCACAGCCTAGTTGATCTGGATTAATACAAAACTAAGCGTGCGTACACTGAGAGATACACATCACTCAGTGTACAACTTCTACAAGAAGGTCTTCTTACCCACCTTATAACCTGACACCCAGTGCTTCTCTGCAGGGAACCAGAAAAACCACACGGCATGTATACTGAGACCTGTTAATTTTTCATTATATATACACACTGGGAGTCGTAAGTGAATATACGAATATAGTGAGGTGTGCATCTCTTAAGTGTATATACATCTAAGTGTGGATCCCTCAGTGTATATACACTTAGAGTTGTGTACTGTGAGAAACTATAGTAAATGAGACCTCTGGAAAAGAGGAGAGAGGGGTGATATGATTACGATATACGAGATACTCAGAGGAATTGATAGGTCGCAAGGGGACAGACTGCTTCAAATACCAGAACCAAGAAGAACAAAAGAATCTAAAAAGGGGTGAGAGAGAGAGAGAGAGAGAGAGAGAGAGAGAGAGAGAGAGAGAGAGAGAGAGAGAGAGAAAATCAGTTTATCAGGACCTTCCATTAATATCAGTAACGCCACTCCTCACCTACCACTTTACTACCACAAAGGGAGAAAAAGAGGAGGTTGCTCAAATCAGCCATCACTCCCTTGGCTCCCTTCTCCCTACCCACCCTCTTATCCATGACCCCATACTACCTCCCATTATTCCCCATTACCCATTCGTCATCAGGCTAGCGATTAATCCATCACCTGGGCGGCGGGAGGTGGGTAACCTTTTATAGACCTCAGCTGCGTGCCCGGAGCCATACCCACCCCTGGCACCATACCCTCCCTAAATCAATACATCCGTGGCCCCATAACCTCATAATTCCATCTAGACGGCCATTACAAATTTACTTATAGAATACAAAGCTTACTTTCTACTACCACCACTACCACTACTTCCCACTACTACCACCACTACCACTACTACCCACTACTACCACCACTACCACTACTTCCCACTACTACCACCACTACCACTACTTCCCACTACTACCACCACTACTACTACTTCCCACTACCACTACTACTACTACTTCCCACTACCACTACTACTACTACTTCCCACTACCACTACTACTACTACTTCCCACTACCACTACTACTACTACTTCCCACTACCACTACTACTACTACTTCCCACTACCACTACCACTACTACTTCCACTACCACTACCACTACTACTTCCCACTACCACTACTACTACTTCCCACTACTACCACCACTACTACTACTTCCCACTACCACTACCACTACTACTTCCCACTACCACTACTACTTCCCACTACCACTACTACTACTTCCCACTACCACTACTACTACTTCCACTACCACTCTACTCTTCCACTACCACTCCACTACTACTTCCCACTACCCTACTCTACTCTTCCACTCCACCACTACCACTACTACTACTACTTCCACTCCACCACTCACTACTTCCCACTACTACCACCACTACTACTACTTCCCACTACCACTACTACTACTTCCCACTCCACTACTACTTCCACTACCACTACTCTACTCTTCCACTCCACTCTACTACTACTCCACTACCACTACTACTTCCCACTACCACTACCACTACTCTTCCCACTACCATCTACTACTTTCCCACTCCACTACCACTACTACTTCCCACTACTCCACTACTACTTCCACTACCACTACTACTACTTCCACTACTACCACCACTACTACTAGCTTCTCACTACCACTACTACTACTTCCACTCCACTACCACTACTACTTCCCACTACCATACACTACTACTTTCCACTACCACTACTCTCTCTTCCACTACCACTCCACTACTCTCCACTCCACTACTACTTCCACTACCACTCTCTGCTTCCACTACCACTACCTACTACTTCCCACTACCACTACCTACTTCCACTACCACTACTACTACTTCCACACTACCACTACTACTACTACTTCCACTACCACTACTACTCTTCCACTACCACTACTACTCTTCCCCTACCACCACTCTACTACTTCCCACTACCACCACTGCTACTCTTCCCACTACCACCACTACTACTATTTCCCACTCCACTACCCTACTCTTCCCTACCACTACTCTACTACTTCCACTCCACTACTACTACTACTACTACTACTTTCTGCTACCACTACTACTACTTCCACTACCCACTACTGCTTCCCACTCCACTACTGCTACTGCTTCCACTGCCACTCTCTACTTCCACTGCCACTACTACTCTTCCCACTACTACTACTGCTACTACTTCTTCCCACTGCCACTCTACTACTTCCCTACTACTCTTCCCACTACTACTCTTCCACTACCACTACTACTACTACCACTACTACTCCTCCACTGCCACTACTCTCCACTGGTCTACTGCCACTCTCTGCCACTCTCTGCTACCACTACTACTTCCACTACTGCTCTGCCACTGCTACTCTACTGCCACTGCTGCTACTACTCTCCACTACTCTGCCACTACTACTACTTCTCACCTCTACTCCACTGCTACTACTGCTTTCTGCTCACTCTACTCCACTCTACTGCTTCCACTGCTACTCTACTCCCTACTCTGCTCTTCTGCTACCACTACTACTACCCTACTGCTACTGCTCTGCTGCCACTGCTACTGCCACTCTCTCTACTTTCTGCTGCCACTCTGCTCTGCTTTCTGCTCCACTCTCTCTGCTTCCCACTGCCACTCTGCTTTCCACTCTGCTGCTTCCCTGCCTGCTGCTGCTGTTCCACTGCCACTCTGCTGCTTCCACTACTCACTACTGCCACTGCTACTACTTTCTGCTGCCACTGCTACTGCCACTCTCTACTGCTTTCTGCTGCCACTCTACTACTTTCCCACTACCATACTACTACTGCTTCCACTACCACTCTACTCTACTCTACTACTGCTTTCTCTCCACTACTACTACTTCCACTCCACTACTGCTTTCCACTGCCACTACTCTACTACTTCCCCTCCACTCTACTACTCCACTACCACTACTACTACTTCCACTCTCTCTCTACTCTTCCACTCCACTACTACTCTTCCACTACTACTCTTCCACTACTGCCACTACTCTGCTTCCACTGCCACTGCTACTACTACCACTGCTCTCTTCCACTACCACTACTGCTACCTACTACTACTACCACTACTACTACCCTCTCTACTCCACTCTGCTACTTCCCACTACTCTGCTGCTGCCACTCTGCTGCTCTCCACTGCTGCTGCTTCTCTGCCACTGCTGCTGCCACTCTACCTGCTCTCTGCCCTCTACTGCCCTGCTACTGCTGCTCTGCCACTGCTCTGCCACTCTCTGCTTCCCTACTCTCTACTGCCACTGCTGCTACTGCTTTCTCTGCACTGCTCTGCCACTACTACTCTGCTTTCTCTGCCACTCTACTCCACTACTACTACTACTTTCTACTACCACTACTACTACTACTTTCTACTACCACTACTACTACTACTTCCCACTACCACTACTACTACTTCCCACTACCACTACTACTACTACTTCCCACTACCACTACTACTACTTCCCACTACCACTACTACTACCACTACTACTACTACTTTCTACTACCACTACTACTACCACTACTACTACTACTTTCTACTACCACTACTACTACTTCCCACTACCACTACTACTATTTCCCACTACCACTACTTTTTCTTCCTCTCTTGGTCCCGTCCCTGTCCCCCTCGCCTATATATATATATATACTGGCTCCCTCACTCTTTTGTGTTAGTGTGACTGTAAATGGTCCAAGTCGGACCGAAACGTCGTCCTAAGTTTCTCTCTGCTATGTGTGGGTTATTTGTGTGTTGTTCCAGTCACTGTGTTGTGCCTGTTTTTTTTTTTTTAACGTTGACCTATAGATTTTTGACAGTTTCGAGAGGTTTCCTACTCCTGCAGCCCGGCCGTGGGGTCAACCAGGCTGTTGCTCCTGGCGGCCCACTGGCCCACACATCCTTGTTGATCCAGCACTTGACGGAGGTAGCAATCCAGTTTCCTCTTGAAGACATCTATACTACTTTCGGAAGTATTTCTGATATTTATTGGTAGCAGGTTGAACAGTCGCGGTCCACCTACACTGTGCCCTCGGCGCCTCTTCAGTTCCACTGTGTTTATTTTACACTTCTCATGTATCTTCATCCCAGTACGTTACGTTCGAGTGTATTTTCAATGTATATATTATCATGATGCAGAGAATACATTTCAAGTACTTTGAGGTTTTCTCATAAGTTTAAATGATACATTGGGTTTATGCGGACAATAAACGATCTTTGCAACTTTTCCAGCTCTATCTGTCCTGCCTTGAACAATATTCTAAACGAAAAAGTACAAGTGATTTGAATAGTCCCATTAATGGCAATACCTCTTGTATTAAAAGTTCTCATTATCCACCCTGTCATCTTTCTGACCTCGGCATTTGGTAGGTCATTTGACATTATTTTACCCAGGTCTTTCACATGTTTCGTTCTATGAGATGGTCCTTGTGTTTCGTATCCAGTGCTTCTGAGGATTTCATTCTTTCCACATATGAGCAGTGTGAAGCTGTCGTCATTAAACATCGTGTTATTTTCTATTGCCCACCGGAAGATTTTATAGATACCTGCTTTGCAAGTTTTCCTTGTCACCTCCCGAGACGACCTTCATGCGTATGTTGCGAGGAAGAAGAGTGGTCATGACTGTGGGTATCTGGAGGGAGGGAGAAGAGTGGTCATGACTGTGGGTATCTGGAGGGAGGAAGAAGAGTGGTCATGACTGTGGGTATCTGGAGGGAGGAAGAAGAGTGGTCATGACTGTGGGTATCTGGAGGGAGGAAGAAGAGTGGTCATGACTGTGGGTATCTGGAGGGAGGGAGAAGAGTGGTCATGACTGTGGGTATCTGGAGCGAGGAAGAAGAGTGGTCATAACTGTGGGTATCTGAAGGGAGGAAGAAGAGTGGTCATGACTGTGGGTATCTGGAGGGAGGAATAAGAGTGGTCATGACTGTGGGTATCTGGAGCGAGGGAGAAGAGTGGTCATGACTGTGGGTATCTGGAGGGAGGAATAAGAGTGGTCATGACTGGGTATCTGGAGCGAGGGAGAAGAGTGGTCATGACTGTGGGTATCTGGAGCGAGGGAGAAGAGTGGTCATGACTGTGGGTATCTGGAGGGAGGAAGAGTGGTCATGACTGTGGGTATCTGAAGGGAGGAAGAAGAGTGGTCATGACTGTGGGTATCTGGAGTGAGGGAGAAGAGTGGTCATGACTGTGGGTATCTGGAGGGAGGAATAAGAGTGGTCATGACTGTGGGTATCTGGAGCGAGGGAGAAGTGGTCATGACTGTGGGTATCTGGAGGAAGAAGAGTGGTCATGACTGTGGGTATCTGAAGGGAGGAAGAAGAGTGGTCATGACTGTGGGTATCTGGAGCAAGGGAGAAGAGTGGTCATGACTGTGGGTATCTGGAGGGAGGAATAAGAGTGGTCATGACTGTGGGTATCTGGAGCGAGGGAGAAGAGTGGTCATGACTGTGGGTATCTGGAGCGAGGGAGAAGAGTGGTCATGACTGTGGGTATCTGGAACGAGGGAGAAGAGTGGTCATGACTGTGGGCATTTGGAGGGAGGAAGAAGAGTGGTCATGACTGTGGGTATCTGGAGGAAGAAAAGTGGTCATGACTGTGGGTATCTGGAGCGAGGAAGAAGAGGGTCATGACTGTGGGCATCTGGAGCGAGGGAGAAGAGCGAGAAAGAATAGTGGTCATGACTATGGGTATCTGGAGCGAGGGAGAAGAGTGGTCATGACTGTGGGTATCTGGAGCGAGGAAGAAGAGTGGTCATGACTGTGGGCATCTGGAGCGAGGGAGAAGAGTGGTCATGACTGTGGGTATCTGGAGCGAAGGAGAAATGGTCATGACTGTGGGTATCTGGAGGGAGGAAGAAGAGTGGTCATGACTGTGGGTATCTGAAGGGAGGAAGAAGAGTGGTCATGACTGTGGGTATCTGGAGGGAGGAAGAGTGGTCATGACTGTGGGTATCTGAAGGGAGGAAGAAGAGTGGTCATGACTGTGGGTATCTGGAGCGAGGGAGAAGAGTGGTCATGACTGTGGGTATCTGGAGCGAGGGAGAAGAGTGGTCATGACTGTGGGCATCTGGAGCGAGGGAGAAGAGTGGTCATGACTGTGGGTATCTGGAGGAAGAAGAGTGGTCATGACTGTAAGTATCTGGAGCGAGGAAGAAGAGTGGTCATGACTGGGTATCTGGAGGAAGAAAAGTGGTCATGATTGTGGGTATCTGGAGCGAGGAAGAATAGGGTCATGACTGTGGGCATCTGGAGGGAGGAAGAAGAGTGGTCATGACTGTGGGTATCTGGAGCGAGGGAGAAGAGTGGTCATGACTGTGGGTATCTGGAGCGAGGAAGAAGAGTGGTCATGACTGTGGGTATCTGGAGCGAGGAAGAAGAGTGGTCATGACTGTGGGTATCTGGAGCGAGGAAGAAGAGTGGTCATGACTGTGGGTATCTGGAGCGAGGAAGAAGAGTGGTCATGACTGTGGGTATCTGGAGCGAGGAAGAAGAGTGGTCATGACTGTGGGTATCTGGAGCGAGGAAGAAGAGTGGTCATGACTGTGGGTATCTGGAGCGAGGAAGAAGAGTGGTCATGACTGGAGTGTTGGTATCAGGTCCAGGATCAGCTGGTCAGAGGCGTCAACAACACTACCAAGGACATCAGTCTCAGAGGGGGAGGGTCTGGCGAGGTTAACCTCACACACACACACGCACACACACACACACATACACACACACACACACACATGGAGCAGGGAGAGAGATGACCTAGTAGCAATCAGTGAAGAGGCGGGGCCAGGAGCTATGAATCGACCCCTGCAACCACAAATAGGTGAGTACAAATAGGTGAGTACACACACACGACTAGCGAAGAGGCGGGGCCAGGAGCCGTGAATCGACCCCTGCAATCACAAATAGGTGAGTACATTAGAAGCATCCCATTTTTTAAACCTGTGAACATTCTATAAACACCTGTTGGCCAACACAGCAGAGTTCAACACCTGTTGAGCCAGGTCACTGCTCCCTACGGGCACCTCTCAGGTCAGGTCAACATCAGAGTTTAAAATGACCACATTCCTTCCCCCCACTGGTCCACCTAACCCATTTAAAGTGTGGGAGTCTCACCCCCTCCCCTATACCCCTCCTCTCATCTCCTTAGGTGAGGGGTCCTGTCTTCACCTGCCGTTACGCTGGGAGTGAGGGGTGGAGGGCAGGTGGTGGAGGAACGGAGGAAGGAAGAGGAGGCGACACACGCACAATACCTTACTCAGACATTTGTTGATAGATCGTCTGGAGGTGGAGGGACTGGTGCTTACTCCGGAATGCGGGCAGCGAGAAGCAATAGTCGAGTGACCAGGACATCAACAGAGGCTGTAGAGGAGGTTCACAAGAGAGTAAGCACTATTAGACACTAGCCTGACTGACCAGGACCTCAACAGAGGCTGTAGAGGAGGTTCAAAACAGAGTAACTGCTATTAGACAACATAACATAAGCTCTTGGCTTCAGGAGCGTGGCTTAGGTCAGAAGGTGACTTGAATCTGCCTAGCGTGGGCCAGCAGGCCTGCTGCATTGCTCCTTTCTTATATTATTATTTTATGCAAGCTATTTATGAGGTGTGTGTGGTGATGTGGTTGTGGAGGCTATTGTGGTGATAGATGGTAGGGAGAGAGAGGGAAGGCAGCAGGTAGGGATGGAAGGATGGAGGGAGAGAAGTAGGGAGTGAGGGAAGGGGGGATATAGGACTATTGGAAAAAAGCCAGAATATTACGGACAGTGGGGAAGAAATAATATATATTTTACAGCTGAAGTTTGTATTAGGACAATGTTTTGCTCTGATGAAAACTCTGATGGATAAATTACCAAGAGAGCAGAAACTAGGTCACTCATACCAAGAGTTCAACACCTGGAGTGAGGGACACTGCTGGAAGAAACTCTTCCAGCAGTGTCCCTCTGCCTGCGGGAGAGACAAACTCCATGTTTAGCAAGGTGGTCGACACCATGAAAGCAGAAGATTCCGATAGCATTTCTCATTAACCCTCCCACCCTACATATCATGTACCGGATATTATCACTAGTTCTAGACTTCAAAACAGGGCATGACCACTCACTGGCCCTGGGCCAGACTTGTCTGGTGATTACCCAGCTAACCAGGCTGCTGCTGGTGTCGGATCGTAGCGTAACAAATTCTGATTTCCTGAAATACTACTCACAAATAAAAGCAATCAGCAAGAAGTAGAGTAATTCAGTTAACTTTCGAGGAAGAACTTACAGAAGGCTGACATATCAGATGCTCTAAAACTGTGAACACAGCGTCTCTTCACAAATGAGGCAGCGGAGAGATAGCAAAAACTAGAGACCAGTATCACTAACAACACACATCATAAATGTCTAAGAGCGGGTGCTAAGACGTCAACTTACTGGTTTTATGGAAAAGCTTGAAGTGCACAACCCAGGTCAACATGGCTTTGCACCAGGAAGATCCTCTCCATCACACATGTTACTCCACCTTAACAAAGGCACAAAGACATTTTAAAAATATTGATGTACATAAATGGTACATCATACCAACAAGATGAAGAATTAAGACACATGTGCAACATCTGGGTATCTTAATTTGTAGACGTTTCGCCCACCAGTGACTTTATCAATACAAGGACATAATGTGAAGACTGTAGAACTATATACAAAAGACGAGGTAATAAGTCCCTGAGTCTTGGAGTTGGTAAAGACCACCGTAGTCTTCAATGTGTTTAATTCTTCAAAAATGCTAATATTACACTGACTTAGCAAAGTCATTTATTATAGATGAGTATAATTCACATAATGGTGTCAAATGATAGAACATGTGAATGTTTCTTTTTCTGACCAGTAGATTTATCTAGCTAAATCAAATGTAACTTACAAAAATAATAAAAACAAAATCTACTCTGATTAGATTAAAAACCTCAGGTTAGGTAAGGTTTGTCAAGAAACAGTACAGGTGTCTTAGTCATATGATGACCCGCAGCTGGAGCTTCTGGTCATCTGAGCGAGACCTTCCACCGGCTTACCAGTTCACTACATTAAAAAATTATGGTTATAATTTGAACCCTTTTTAAAGAAAAAAAGCCGCAGTTCCACAACAGTTCTTATAACAGACACACAAAAACACAAGTTACAAATTCCTGTCATCCTTTGCAAACGATATTAAATGACCATGAAACATAACTCTCAGAAACTAAAATCAGACAACAGCAAAATCTTCCACTGGACAATGGAAAATAATACAATATTCAACAGTGGGAAATTCCACTTTTATTCCCAAACGGAAAGAATGATAAATAACACAATCAAATTTGGCCACTTAACGGGAGAACAAATATAGGATTAAAGAATAATTATGTTATATACAAGATGTTAAAAAAACATGTTTGCTAAGTTGTAATAATGTTGGTAGAATTACTAACAATATGTTAGGTAAAAGGACATAAGTTCAACTACAAAGATCCTGGAGAGCGAAACGTCGCCACAATAAAATATCGCATTAGTTGCACTTGTGTCCTACCTAACGTTGTGCTAAGCCAGGAAAATGACGGTGGAGATTATCTGAGTTTTCAAAACAAACCATCAGAGGGTGCCAGGTAATCCGCCCTGGACACAGAAATCTGACACAAACCACTGTACGTCTCCAACTTGACACACTCTATACCTCTGATGAGTTTCAAGAGTTGTTCTATTCCCGTAGCCCGGCCTTGAGCCAGGTTACTCACGAATCAACATGACTCACGAAATCGTAATGACACGATTGCAAACAAAAAATACCACGGGTGGGGTTCGAACCCGCGGTTAGAGAGTCTCAAAACTCCAGCCCAGTGGCTTACGCGACGGTATCGGAGTTTTATGTCTCTGACCGCGGGTTCGAACCCCACCTGTGGTATGGTTTACTCACGAATCACTTCCTACTTGAAGCAGTTATCACTTATCTCACTGGAAGAGTTCCACCACCAGCTCTCCTACCAACAGTGTGTGGAAATCTGGCTGGCCCGTCTGGAACACGTCCAGCTTTGCAAAGCCTTACGTCTCTTTAGATACAAGTACACGTACGTACAATTATCATACATAGTATGGCACAGAATCAGTACACCATCTACACAAGTGCACCATCTGGGAACACACTGTTCTCAGGAACGTAAACTGGTACACTTCCTAACTCACACTGTAGGGCGTGGGGGAACGGGGTTGTATTAAACAAACATTCTAAACTTGCTTACAAAAGATATCGGTAGAGATCAACACAGATGTAAGTTAGGTTTAGTACAGGTACACATGAATACATTTACCCAAATTATCATACATAGTAAACGGATAACCCCCCCAAAAAGTCAGACAAAGTGACTTATTTCCACTGGGGCCTAGTTCCTAGGCCTTTTGTATATCCATATCCTCCTCTACTACCCCCCCACAAGATGTATATGGAGTGAACAATAATCTAGCAGCTTTTCGGCACAATCTACATGGGCAAAAATGCTTCTAATCTTCACATAACAGCAGTAACTAGAATTAACAGAACGGGTGGGATTCGAACCTGCTAGAAGCCAATCCTAAAACCAGCAGACCAGTGCGCTAACCACAGTGTCATACTTTTCAGCCTAACTACACAGGATTCGTATTAAAAACAGAAACAAATTTACCGACCAAAACAAATACAAAAATTATTTACAAACACAAGATCAGCACCAGGGCCCCAAAATGGATGCCGCTGTCAGTGGTAAAATTCTGAGATAAGCGGAGCCTGCTCCACCAGCCTGCTTTACCAGCCTACTTTACTAGCTTGCTCCACCAGCCTGCTCTACCAGCCTGCTTTGCCAGCCTGCTTTACTAGCTTGCTGCACTAGCCTGCTCTACCAGCCTGCTTTACCGGCCTTCTCCACCAGCCTGTTTCAGTGGGCGAGTGGGCGGGTGAGTGGGTGGGTGAGTGGGCGGGTGGGTGGATGGGCAGGCGAGCCATGGGGAGGTTAAGGGGTCTCAATAGACAGATGGTTGACAGAACAAGTATAGAGAATGACAGTAAGGACCCTCTACCCAGTTTACCTGTCTACTAGACCTCTTATCCAGCAGCCTAGACTGACAGGAGGGAAGGAGCGAGGGAGGGGAGGAAGAGGGAGGCTGGAAAGGAGGGGAAAGATGGAAGAAGGAAAGAAGCAGGAAGTACGAAGAACAGACATGAAGAAGGATAGGAAGACAGATAATCTGTGGTATTGAAGTATAAGATTTCCAGCATCCTGGCTGCCAGGAAACCAGTAATGTCTCACAACATTAATACCTTCTCTCACAACACTAATACCCACTCTCACAACATTAATACCTTCTCTCACAACACTAATACCTACTCTCACAACATTAATACCTTCTCTCACAACACTAATACCCACTCTCACAACATTAATACCATCTATCTCCCTGGTAACACCACAGTAATACCATCTCTCACCCTGATAAAGCTATCCCTCTTATGAGTAATGGAGATGACTGGCGAGGTGTTAAAGACTGATCCTCTCACTTTTCACAGTAGTTATAGAACAGGCTACCAACCTAACGTCATGAGTCATCTGTAGCCAAGACAAGACAAGAAAGTTTAGGTAAGACCCTTGTGGGATGAGCGGGGAAGTGGGGATAGGGGAAGAGTAGACTGGTGAGAGGAAGGTTATGAGTAGAAGAGATAGTGCCATGCTGAGAAATATGAGAGAAAATCCCTCATAAACAAAGTATTATTGTCTACATATTTTGACCTCTAACTAAGGTCTTCTTCAGCAGGACTAAACCCAAGACCACTGAGGTACGATGTACCTGTGATTTATGTGTGACCTCTTTAGAGACTTCCTACTCTGGCGGCCAGGCCATCCTTCACGTTAACTAGGACTTGTGAAGGCTTCAATCCTTCACGTTAACTAGGACTTGTGAAGGCTTCAATCCTTCACGTTAATTAGGACTTGTGAAGGCTTCAATCCTTCACGTTAATTAGGACTTGTGAAGGCTTCAATCCTTCACGTTAACTAGGACTTGTGAAGGCTTCAATCCTTCACGTTAATTAGGACTTGTGAAGGCTTCAATCCTTCACGTTAATTAGGACTTGTGAAGGCTTCAATCCTTCACGTTAACTAGGACTTGTGAAGGCTTCAATCCTTCACGTTAACTAGGACTTGTGAAGGCTTCAATCCTTCACGTTAATAGACTTGTGAAGGCTTCAATCCTTCACGTTAACTAGGACTTGTGAAGGCTTCAATCCTTCACGTTAACTAGGACTTGTGAAGGCTTCAATCCTTCACGTTAATTAGGACTTGTGAAGGCTTCAATCCTTCACGTTAACTAGGACTTGTGAAGGCTTCAATCCTTCACGTTAATTAGGACTTGTGAAGGCTTCAATCCTTCACGTTAACTAGGACTTGTGAAGGCTTCAATCCTTCACGTTAACTAGGACTTGTGAAGGCTTCAATCCTTCACGTTAACTAGGACTTGTGAAGGCTTCAATCCTTCACGTTAACTAGGACTTGTGAAGGCTTCAATCCTTCACGTTAACTAGGACTTGTGAAGGCTTCAATCGTTCACGTTAACTAGGACTTGTGAAGGCTTCAATTCTTCACGTTAACTAGGACTTGTGAAGGCTTCAATCCTTCACGTTAACTAGGACTTGTGAAGGCTTCAATCCTTCACGTTAACTAGGACTTGTGAAGGCTTCAATTCTTCACGTTAACTAGGACTTGTGAAGGCTTCAATCCTTCACGTTAACTAGGACTTGTGAAGGCTTCAATCCTTCACGTTAACTAGGACTTGTGAAGGCTTCAATCCTTCACGTTAACTAGGACTTGTGAAGGCTTCAATCCTTCACGTTAATAGGACTTGTGAAGGCTTCAATCCTTCACGTTAACTAGGACTTGTGAAGGCTTCAATCCTTCACGTTAACTAGACTTGTGAAGGCTTCAATCCTTCACGTTAATAGGACTTGTGAAGGCTTCAATTCTTCACGTTAACTAGGACTTGTGAAGGCTTCAATCCTTCACGTTAACTAGGACTTGTGAAGGCTTCAATCCTTCACGTTAACTAGGACTTGTGAAGGCTTCAATCCTTCACGTTAACTAGGACTTGTGAAGGCTTCAATCCTTCACGTTAACTAGGACTTGTGAAGGCTTCAATCCTTCACGTTAACTAGGACTTGTGAAGGCTTCAATCCTTCACGTTAATTAGGACTTGTGAAGGCTACAATCCTTCACGTTAACTACGCTACAATCACGATCCATTCTCTTACAATTTCACAACTCCTTTGTCATAAAAAAGGCAAAATCGGCAACCACAAGAAAACACAAAGGTAGCAATGAGAGAAAAGAATCAGCGAGGCGGAGAATGATGCAGAACTGAGCAGCCTCCAGCCTGGCCACCTACCTCAACACACCTGAAACTAACCTCCAGTTTAGAATGAGGCAGAACTGAGCAGCCTCCAGCCTGGCCACCTACCTCAACACACATGAAACTAACCCCCAGTTTAGAATGAGGCAGAACAGAGGGTGACAGGACAACGGCGTCCTGGACAACCGTGTCCGTTTTTTTTTTTTTTTGTGTCCCGGACATTTGTGTCCAATTATATGTATATTTCATATTAGATGTATTTTTTACTTTTATATTTTAGTGTCCTAAACATTTCCATACCAATACATGTATATTTCATAAAAGATGTAATTTTACATATAGTGGGGCGCAAAAAAAAAAAACCCGATGCAAATGTCCTGGGACTCAAATGACTGGGACGCAATCGTCCAGGATGTAAATACTCTAGCACCAGAACTGAGCAGCCTCCAGCCTGGCCACCTACCTCAACACACCTGAAACTAACCTCCAGTTTAGAATGAGGCAGAACAGAGCAGCCTCCAGCCTGGCATCCTCACAACACTAATGTTAGACCTTGAGAGATATTTTAATGACTGGATTCATTATGGACATGTGTTAGCTCAGGAGGCCACCTTTTAAGCTGGAAAATAACCACTTGATAACCTCAGTTCAGTGCCTGAGCAGCCGGGCTGTGGTTTCTGCGTAGGACTGCGTGGAGCCAGCAGCAGCAATCAGGTTGATCAGGCCTTGATCCACCAGGAGGCCTGCTCTGGGACCGGGCCGCGGAGGCGCTGACTCCCGAAAATATCCTTCACATCCACGAGTATATTATCTTACAGACTCGTCTCAGGCTGTAACAAAAACAAATCACAAAATCAACAGTCCTAAATTGAGAATATAAAAAAGCCTAGTGCCAACGTCACCTTTACAACGGTCCTAAATTGCAGAATATAAACAAGCCTAGTGACAAAGTCACCTTTCCATCGGTCACAAATTGAGAATATAAACAAGCCTAGTGCCAACGTCACCTTTACAATGGTCCTAAATTGCAGAATATAAACAAGCCTAGTGCCAAAGTCACCTTTCCAATAGCCATAAATTGAGAATATAAACAAGCCTAGTGCCAAAGTCACCTTTCCAATAGCCATAAATTGAGAATATAAACAAGCCTAGTGCTAAAGTCACCTTTCCAATAGCCATAAATTGAGAATATAAACAAGCCTAGTGCCAAAGTCACCTTTCCAATAGCCATAAATTGAGAATATAAACAAGCCTAGTGACAAAGTCACCTTTCCAACGGTCCTAAATTAAGAATAATAAACAACGTACTCTACGAGGATGCTTGTAGATACCTGTGACAGACTTCAAGAGTTGACCTACTTCCTGGGCATAAGACAACTCTTAAGGACTTCCCTAAAATTCTGACTCGAAAATAATGGATTTTTAGTCGAAATATTTTCATTTCAATGGTAAACAGGAAATATTTTGAAAATATTTGACTGGTCAACCAGGCTGTTGCTGTTGGCGGCCCCCTGGACACGTCATCCACACGGTAAAATTGTCTAGGGAAGAAGTTCTAAAAGACACAAGTGGAGATACTACGGTAGAATGATAAAAGATACTATGATAGAATAATAGACGATATAATGAATGACAGACGATTTAATGAATGATAGAAGATACTATGGTAGAACGATAGAACATATGGTAGAACGATAGAATATAATACAGAATGATAGAATATAGAATGGTATTAGATATTATAGAATGATAGAAGATACTATGATAATATAATATAATAATATCTTTATTTACTACAAGTACATGTACAAGGTATACAGACCATAGCTGACATCAGTGACATACTACTATATAGAAAGTCCCTTGTTATGCTGAGCATTTCCCGCAAATTAGGTCCTTGTCCCAGGATGCGACCCACACCAGTCCACTAACACCCAGGTACCCATTTTACTGACGGGTGAACATGGACAACCGGTGTAAAGAAACACGTCCAATGTTTCTACCCTCGCTGGGAATCGAACTCGGACGCTCGCCGTGAGAAGCGAGAGCTTTAGCCACCAGGCCACAGGGCACTAGAGTGATTATAGATACAATGGAAACCTTGTTAACACAATGTCACCTGGATTATTATTATGGGGGAGCGCTAAACCAGTAGGTATTATACAGCGCCTGTGGGGGAAGAGATGGAAGGCATTCAGGCTTAATTCAGGGAACTGGAGCACATCCAATTCCCTAGATCAAGAGCCCCCTCACCAGATCCAATACCCTAGATCAAGAGCCCCTCACCAGATCCAATACCCTAGATCAAGAGCCCCTCACCAGATCCAATACCCTAGATCAAGAGCCCCTCATCAGCATTAAGGACCCTCCCCTGAAGGGCATGTCACCTGGAGTCGCTTCCGGGGGTCATCGCCCCCGGGCGTCGGTCCCAGACCAAGCCTCCTGGTTGCCGGCCTGATTGATCAAGCTGTCAGTGCCCGCCGCCTGCAGCGCAACGTACGTAGCACAACCCAGCTGATTAGGAAATGTTTTAATGAATCTGCCGAGTTTCTTCTTGAAGACAGCTAGGGGGGTGTTGAAGAGTCGTGGTCCCTCTGCACTTACTGGTACTGAGTTCTCTCTCAGTGTACTCATTGCTCTTCAAAGGTGTCTTACACCTTGTTATCATAAAGTAGTAATTTCTTGTGCAGATTTCGGACTAATCCCTCCAGTATCTTCCGGGTGTAGATTATGATGTATCGTTCTCGCCCACGTTCCAAGGAGTACAGTTCAGGGACTTCAAGCACTCCCAGTAAATTAGGTACTTGAAGTCTATTGAGAGTACATGGTAAACATACTGAGGACAGATACAGAGGAGCAGAACAGGTGAGTACAGCTCTGCTGCTGTAACTACAAATACTGAAGACAAGACACCAACATAGCTATGCCCCAGTAGCTACTAATAGGTAATCACACACTACGAAATGAGTTACGTCGATTGGGCAATTTAGAGATGCAAGCGAGTACAAACTAGTTTTTATTTCCAGGATGTCCAAACCCGGTGATTTAATAGCCTTTATTTGAGTCAGGTGCTGACTGAGGTATTTTCTGGCACACACACACACACACACACACACAAAGCCGCGGATTAATAGACGCGCTACTTCCTTTGATATACCTTTGTTATACCCCTGATAGGTTTCCAGAGTGTTCTAACTCCCTTAGCCTGGCCCTGGGCCAAGCTTGTCTGGCGCTTGCCTGGTTAATCAGGCAGTTGGTTGTGGCGACCCGCTGGCCCTCAGCTATCACAGTCTGGTTGATCCGACACTTGGTGGAGGTACTGTCTACTTTCCTTTTGAAGACTTCTAAACTTATTCCATCAGTGTTTCTGATATCTTCTGGAAGCGTTGAATAAGCTGGAACCACTGATGTTGATATAATGTACTCCCACGCGGTGACTTCTCTCACTCCAGTGTGTTGTTATGGCAGTATGCAGATTTAAAACCTGGCCCTCACCCATATATAATAAGATATCCCTCTCTCTCTCACACACACACACACACACACACACACACACACACACACACACTCCCTCCCTCTCGCCCCTCCAGAGTACATTTTAAGTACTCTGAGTCGCTTTAAGAAGTTTCGATGCCATACTGGTTCTATGCGAACATTAAAACGACCCCCCCCCCTCCACACCACAAATACCACGCCCACCAGGCAGATTGAGGCGGGCGGCGGGGCGGCGGCGGGTGGGGACTTTGGCAGTGGGCGAGGCGGCAGCGAGAGGGTAGGCAGTACAGGCGGCAGCGAGAGGGTAGGCAGTACAGGCGGCAGCGAGAGGGTAGGCAGTACAGGCGGCAGCGAGAGGGTAGGCAGTACAGGCGGCAGCGAGAAAAGAAGGTAGGAACGGGCAAGTGGGTTTTCGAGTGGGTGGATGAGTAGGTGTTTGGGTGGGTGGCCGGGCGGCGGTACGTCAACGCAGGTGTGCCCATGCCTAGGGCACAACAATTTGGCTACCGTCTTGAAGAGAATAATTAAATACCCCGCTGTTTATTGCACCTGAACGGCCCCGGTCTGAACGGTATATATACCCGAGTGTGAGAACCTGTTTGATCCACGATCAGGAAGGTATATATACCTGAGTCTCAGATCCTGTTTGACCCCGTACCTGGACCCTGTTTCTGTATTTCAGTCACATTTTGATGCACTGGTCTGGCTAGTATATGAGCATCATATTACCTCAATATAAGCTTAGTAATTTGAAAACAGGCGAAACTATTTACAAAACATCATCTCTCAGTCTACAGCAGGATTCCAACGTATACACTCTGCAGACCCCAGAGTACTTTGATGCAGAGTGTGTAGGTTCGAATCCTGCTGTGGACTGAGAGATTATGTTTGTAAACCTCAATATATATATATATATATATATATATATATATATATATATATATATATATATATATATATATATATATTCTCCATGGGGAAGTGGAACAGAATTCTTCCTCCGTAAGCCATGCGTGTCGTAAAAGGCGACTAAAATGCCGGGAGCAAGGGGCTAGTAACCCCTTCTCCTGTATATATTACTAAATGTAAAAGGAGAAACTTTCGTTTTTCCTTTTGGGCCACCCTGCTTCAGTGGGAAATGGCCGACGTGTTGAAAATAGAAAAATATATATATAAAGGGTTGTACCTATTAGAGAAGCAACACACTTAACGATACATGTCTCTCTCCCCCTCCATCTTTTATCTCTGGTTCATTGTTGCAAAGGTCACAGTAGAGGTGAATTAAATAGGTAATCCTTTCTTAGAAATAGTGTAGAGGTCAGTCAGAGGAGGAGAAGAAGGAGGAGGATGGAGGACTGAGGCATGAAGGAAGATGGAGGAGTGGAGGCATGAAGGAAGATGGAGGAGTGGTAGTATTTGCAACATGCTATGAAGCGGAACACTGCACAAGAGCAACCTGTCCTGCTTCAGTGGCTCCTTGTTGCACACAAAGTCAAACAAACGAATGCCAACACCAACAGACCAGTGCATCAAAATGTGACTGTTTACCTTAAGTCCGAAGACGACACCAACAGCGTCTCTCCAGGATAACAACAACAAAAATAATTTACCAATTACACTGTTAACTCTATGTTCGTATTAATGTAATAATAAGCAGAGGAAGGTAGGATAGAAGAGGATAGAAGGAAAAAATGAAGAAAGGAAAGAGGAAAGCCAGGATGGAACACTACGATATAAATGATTTAGAAAACCCACAAATTGATGATTGAGAGAGATATGTAACATTTAGGCATCTTCGTTGTGGACACGTTTTGCCAACCAATGGTTTTATCAATCCCATTTTCTCTCTATTGGATTGATGAAGCGCCACTCGTGGGCGAAATGTTCCATAATAATGATACCCAAGTGCTGCACAAGTGTCTCATTCATCTCCAGGACAAGAAATGATAGAAGCAGAGCAGAATAGAAGAGCAGAGGAATTGACTGAAGAGATGTGAAGAAGTTCTGGAAGATCTGAACAAGTTTTTGATGAGAGTTCTGGAAGACCTGAACAAGTTTTTGAGGAGAGTCCTGGAAGACCTGAACACGTCTTTTATGAGAGCCCTGGAAGACCTGAACATGTCTTTGAGGAGAATCTTGGAAGACCTGAACTCTTTTTCTGAGTAGTCCTGGAAGACCTGAACCCTTTTTCCAAGAAATCCTGGAAGACCTGAACAAGTCTTTGAGAAGAGTCCTGCAAGTTGGGTTTCCTGAAAGACTTCACCGCAGGTTTAATCTCATTACATTGCTTCATGCATCGCTCGCAACGGCAATTTTGAGGTTTGAACTTGCAACGTTGCAAACTTGGGACACACGCCAACTAGACCAGACGTGCAGGTAGGCAGAGAAGAGGGAGAGGAGAGGAGAGGGGAGGAGAGGTGAAGGGATGGGATTGGAGGGAACGGAATGGAGGGGAAGAGAAGGGAAGGGAGGGAAGGAAAGAAAAAAAAGGGAGAGAAAGGGAGAGAATAGAATGTACAAGTGTCCCTTCATGACTTTTTTTTACAATTAACAAAATTGGATACATCGTCAGTGTGTTAGTAATCTATTCTATATAATAGATTTTTATGTCTCCCTGTCATATTCCATCACACAGGATGGGTTACAAAGTACTGAAATGTGTCAGCCTGAGCTGAGAGATGAGGATATCATCAAGTATTCCACTAAAGGTTCATCAGCTACGGCAGCATCGACAGTTTCGTTCCAGTACACCTGAAGATAACATTACCAAAGTTATATCCTCACCTGCTTTTAACATTTGTTGATCCCACCGCTCAGCCCATGGCCAGAGTTCCTTCGTTCCCATCTGATCAATAAGACTAAGGCTAGCCTCGGCCTCTACCTTCACAGCCATTACAGAACACAGATAAACAGGCACATCCTGCAAGAACTTGTCCAGCTTCCTCTTCAGAATGTTTACCTGCGTCCTGACCCCGTTATTAACATCTACTGGTAGCAGGTTGAAGAGTCTTGAACCAGGGATATTGACACAGTGTTCTCTGACTGTGACTCTGGCACCCCTGCTCTTCACCGAGTTTATTCTGTACTTTATGTTGATAACGGTATAAAATACCGACAAGTTGCTGATAAAGTAACATCTGCAACAGTTGGGTATCTTTAAGACGCCATTCTTATGCTTCAGCTTTATATCGTTCCAGACCATGGAGCTGAACTCTTCTCCAGGCTCAGGGACTCACCACCTGGTTCCAGACCATGGAGCTGAACTATTCTCCAGGCTCAGGGACTCACCACCTGGTTCCAGACCATGGAGCTGAACTCTTCTCCAGGCTCAGGGACTCACCACCTGGTTCCAGACCATGGAGCTGAACTCTTCTCCAGGCTCAGGGACTCACCACCTTGAATACTATTTCTCCAAGGTTGATGGACTGATTACATCTTCACTACACTACTACAACTGCTGCCTCTGTATTTGACTGAAGAAGTCTACTGTGTAGGCGAAACGTTTCAACAATAAAGATACCCAACTGTTGCACATGTGTCTTAATCATCATTCTGTACTTTCTCGCATATTTCTCACTCCAGTAGATCATTATGGCAGTGTGCAAACTAGGGACATGGCACCCGAGTATATATGTGGTTCGTTCGTCGGTTTACGTGCACAAGCAGTAACAGCCTGGTTGATCAGGCCCTGATCCACCGCGAGTCCTGGTCACAGACAAGGCTGCGGGGGCGTTAAAAGAGAGAGAGATCTGGATTATACCTCCAGGTATAATCCAGGTTTATCTCTCTTCACCGTTCCAGAGAGAACATTCCGAGCCTTTGAAGCTACATTACATTAAATATATTTTACTGTGGTGTGAGATGAACCTGCCTAGCATGGGAAACTAGGCCTACTGCAGTGCTCCTTGTTGTTGCTGTTATATTATTTTTTTTCTTTTCCCTCCGTTGAAGCAATGAAGAAAGTGGTTGTAACAACAAGGTAAGTGGTTGTAACAACAAGGTAAGTGGTTGTTGAACGAAGCAAGTGACTGGAGCAACGAGACAGGTAGTTAAGACTGAGCTAGAGAACAACACGAGAGAGAAAACTCGACTATCGAGGACAGTGATGAGGGCAAGACTAGACGAGGGTAAACGACCTGACTCAAGAACAGGGACTTGTCTCCCCCAACACCCCCCACCCCCTCGTCCAGAACTGTCAACGGCAGTTACGGAATGTGTGGGTGGAGCTAAATGGCAATACACGGTGGAAAGCGTTACTAAAATAGTAAAAGAAAGGCGGAGATAGTGGCAGGACGTGTGACGTCGAGACAGCAGGAGTAAAAGTCAGCGGGGGTCGCCATGGTTACGAGATCCGTCGCCATAGTTACGAGAGAGTCGCCATGGTTACAAGAGAGTCGCCATGGTAACCGCAGGGTTGTCATGGTGATGAGAGTGGTTGGCATGGTTACGGGAGCGGGTGGCGGGTAGTGGGCTGCAGTCAAGGTCATGGCGGACAATAACAAGAGGCGAGACGCTGCTCGGGCAACACAACCACCTTTTATGGTAGAGACGCAGGCGGTCTCTGCACTCTCAAGCCTTCATACGCACAACCATTCACAAATTTGTAAGTCCCTCCCATCTCAAAAAAAAAAAAAAAGCAAGATCTTGACATTACAAAACAACGGATGAACAAGACACAAGTAGCAACACTTGGGTATCTTTATCGCCGGAACGTTTCGCCCGCTGCACAACACGCTACTTCAGTCAAATACAAGAAAATACAACACCGGAGACAGTCACTCTTAGTAGGTGGTGGTCAGTCCCTCGCACTCAAAATACCCTTGAATTTTGATAACAATTGAACAAGTTCTTTTAAAAGTAAAAAATTATGACAACGGAAACTTTTATATTTTCACTCGTTCCTCGCACGTTTCTTATTATTTCACTCTCCTCGCACGTTTCTTATTCTTTCACTCCTCGCACGTTTCTTATTCTTTCACTCCTCGCACGTTTCTTATTCTTTCACTCTCCTCGCACGTTTCTTATTCTTTCACTCTCCTCACACGTTTCTTTATACTTCCACTCTTTCCTCGCACGTTTCTTATTCTTTCACTCTCCTCGCACGTTTCTTATTCTTTCACCCCTTTCTCGCACGATTCTTTATATTTCCACTCTTTCCACGCACGTTTCTTCTTACACTCCTTCCTTCCACGCACGTTTCTTCTTACACTCCTTCCTTCCTCGCATGTTTCTTCTTACACTCCTTCCTTCCTCGCACGTTTCTTCTTACCTCCTTCCTTCCTCGCAGTTTCTTCTTACCTCCTTCCTTCCTCGCATGTTTCTTCTACCCTTCCTTCCTCGCACGTTTCTTCTACACTCCTTCCTTCCCGCATGTTTCTTCTTACACTCCTTCCTTCCTCGCACGTTTCTTCTTACACTCCTTCCTTCCTCGCACGTTTCTTCTTACACTCCTTCCTTCCACGCATGTTTCTTCTTACACTCCTTCCTTCCTCGCACGTTTCTTCTTACACTCCTTCCTTCCACGCACGTTTCTTCTTACACTCCTTCCTTCCCGCATGTTTCTTCTTACCTCCTTCCTTCCTCGCACGTTTCTTACACTCCTTCCTTCCTCGCACGTTTCTTCTTACACTCCTTCCTTCCTCGCACGTTTCTTCTTACACTCCTTCCTTCCACGCACGTTTCTTCTTACACTCCTTCCTTCCACGCACGTTTCTTCTTACACTCCTTCCTTCCTCGCACGTTTCTTCTTACACTCCTTCCACGCACGTTTCTTCTTTACCCTTTCACCCCCTTCCTCGCACGTTTCTTATTTACCCTTTCACTCCTGTACATAAGGCAAGGAAAAAGGTCATCCTTTTTCTTGTGCGTTTGAAAGAGCCACTATTGATATTAATGTGTTGGAAGAGCCACTACTAATATTAATGTGTTGGAAGAGCCACTACTAATATTAATGTGTTGGAAGAGCCACTATTGATATTAATGTGTTGGAAGAGCCACTACTAATATTAATGTGTTGGAAGAGCCACTACTAATTAATGTGTTGGAAGAACCACTACTAATATTAATGTGTTGGAAGAACCACTACTAATATTAATGTGTTGGAAGAGCCACTACTAATATTAATGTGTTGGAAGAGCCACTAATGATAGTAATGTGTTGGAAGAACCACTACTAATATTAATGTGTTGGAAGAGCCACTACTAATTAATGTGTTGGAAGAGCCACTACTAATATTAATGTGTTGGAAGAACCACTACTAATATTAATGTGTTGGAAGAGCCACTACTAATATTAATGTGTTGGAAGAACCACTACTAATATTAATGTGTTGGAAGAGCCACTACTAATAGTAATGTGTTGGAAGAACCACTACTGATATGTGTTGGAAGAGCCACTAATGATAGTAATGTGTTGGAAGAGCCACTACTAATATTAATGTGTTGGAAGAGCCACTAATGATAGTAATGTGTTGGAAGAGCCACTACTAATAGTAATGTGTTGGAAGAGCCACTACTAATATTAATGTGTTGGAAGAACCACTACTAATATTAATGTGTTGGAAGAGCCACTACTAATAGTAATGTGTTGGAAGAACCACTACTAATATTAATGTGTTGGAAGAGCCACTAATGATAGTAATCTGTGAATTGTCACAGTGGTGGCGATATTTCGCCAGGAAACAAGAAGCGTTGCCTGACACGAGTCGCGACTATATGATGACCAGTCCAAAGGAGTTTTTGGTCATGTGACCGAGTCCTTCCGCTGACGTACCCATTAAAATATAAAGGTCTCATCATGGATGGTAACTGCCCCATGCAGGAGGAAGTTACGGTCTGGGAAGGTCCCACAAGGGCGTCCCTAGGAACAACTTCCCACCACTGTTATTACACCACCATTATCTGGTCTGGGACAGCTGCAACCCTCCACCCTCCCTCACCCCTACAACCACACTTGTTCACCATACACCCTCACACCTGTCCACTATACATCCTCACACCTGTCTACCATACACCCTCACACCTGTACACCATGCACCTTTACACCTGCTCACCATACACCTTTACACCTGATCACTATACACCTTCACACCTGTCCACCATACACCCTTACACCTGTCCAATATGCATTCTTACATCTGTCAACCATACACACACGTGCCCACCATACATCCTTACACCTGTCCACCATACACACTCAGCTGTCCACTATACAACCCTTACACCTGTCCACTATACAACCCTTACACCTGTCCACTATACAACCCTACACCTGTCCACTATACACACGTAACACCTGTCTACAATACACCCCTTACACCTGTCTACTATACACCAATTACACCTGTCCATTATACACCCCTTACACCTGTCCATTATACACCCCCTACACCTGTCCACCACATACCTTCACACCTGCCCACCATACACACCTGTCCACCGTACACCCCCACACCTGTCCACCGTACACCCCCACACCTGTCCACCGTACACCCCCACACCTGTCCACCGTACCCCCACACCTGTCCACCACACCCACCTGTCCACCGTACACCCCAACACCTGTCCACCGTACACCCCCCACACCTGTCCACCGTACACCCCCACACCTGTCCACCGTAAACCCCAACACCTGTCCACCATACACCACACCTGTCCCCTATATCCTCACACCTGTTTACCATACACACTCACCTGTCCACCATAAACCCCCCTCACACCTGTCCACCATACACCACATTTGTCCTCCATACACCCCTCACACCTGTCCGCCATACACCCTTCACACCTGTCTCCCATAAACCCTAACGTGTCTCACATGCACTTGTACACCCTGACACGTGTACAACCCTACACCTGTATACTCTCCACATGTACAATTTTACACCTGTACACCCCTGACAGTATACAACCTTACACTTATTCACCCTCATTCGTGCCGTTAAATTGTACTCCTTCACACCTGTTCTCCAGGTGAGTGGGCACAGGTGAGTGTGAAGTAGGAGTAGGAGGCAATAATGAGAGGTGTGGTGATGTTGGTTGTGGTCAGGTGGGATGGAGTTGAAGCCCTGGTCTCATCTCTCCTACTAGCTAACACCTCCCTCCCTCCCTCCCCCCTCTCTCTCTCTCTCTCTCTCTCTCTGAACATTTGATGTTATCTCTCCAGTGTCTTAAAGGCAATCTCCTCCAACATTTCCTTTATATTTTAATCATACCACAAAAAGACCTCATGCGATCGACTTGAAGTTTACAAGGATGGTATACGGTAACAAGGGTATCGACTTGAAGTTTACAAGGATGGTATACGGTAGCAAGGGTATCGACTTGAAGTTTACAAGGATGGTATACGGTAGCAAGGGTATCGACTTGAAGTTTACAAGGATGGTATACGGTAGCAAGGGTATCGACTTGAAGTTTACAAGGATGGTATACGGTAGCAAGGGTATCGACTTGAAGTTTACAAGGATGGTATACGGTAGCAAGGGTATCGACTTGAAGTTTACAAGGATGGTATACGGTAACAAGGGTATCGACTTGAAGTTTACAAGGATGGTATACGGTAGCAAGGGTATCGACTTGAAGTTTACAAGGATGGTATACGGTAACAAGGGGATCGACTTGAAGTTTACAAGGATGGTATACGGTAACAAGGGTATCGACTTGAAGTTTACAAGGATGGTATACGGTAACAAGGGGATCGACTTGAAGTTTACAAGGATGGTATACGGTAACAAGGGGATCGACTTGAAGTTTACAAGGATGGTATACGGTAGCAAGGGTAAAATGCATGCAACTATTAGCATGCATCCTATGACCAAAGCTTTACATCCCATTCCAAGTTTCCTAGAATAAGTCTGATAACTTTCAAAACCCTCTGCTGCTTGGGTTCAGTCACAAAAGGTGCTTCATGATTCACCCCGACAGAGTAAAACTGAAGTGTGTTGTCTACATTTGCAAATTTTACGTGTAAATTAGTTGAATTCTTATTTTCGTAAAATCGCGCCAAATAAATTTCAATTTACATTTTCTAATGGCTTCCATATTTAATGTATGATGCATCTTACTGCCAGGATAATACCCATTAATTTTATTTGTGCAAGAGCAGACTTAGCAATATATTGAATTAATTATAATTTGAAACTGTTGGAATCCACCTACCTGGGTCTACCAACCTACCTACCTACCATGCGATAACTGGAGAATGCCTCTTCCGATTGGCTTTAAATTTTCATTCCTGATGTGCTTTCCAGAAACAAGGTTCGCATTGTTAGTGGGAAGCATAAGTTTCAAATTGCTAATTTAAATAAAGTGTAATATTGTTATCCAATCAAATAACTAAAGAATGCCTCGTCTGATCGGCTTCAAACTATTAACGTTGATGCATCCCAGAAGAAGGATGTGGGGAATTTTAAATAGAATCAAAAAGAAAATGAGAAATACTGAAAATCCATCTTTTAAGAGTGTTTTAAAGAGATATAAAATATAAAGCAGCATGGAAAACTATGCTCACAGAAGACAACAAAGAGGATTGTGGTGGCCACAGCAGACAGCGTGGAGGGCGGGCGCAGGGGTCACATTGTAGGGATAGCTACCAAGGTTAAAGGCAGATGATTCGCGGAAGGTCACAAAGAAGAGACGGCCGAGCCAGGTATGCCTCGCCTCAGGAACTTCCTCCCCAACACTGACCACCTGGAGACCCTTACGTGGGGTACCATTCCCCCTCCACCCTGCCCCACCACCATGCCCCCATTACTATGCCCCCTCCACCATGCCATCTCCTCCATCCCCCCTCATCCATAAACACTTCCACACTGTTATCTCATATAGGGTAGGGTAGCAGCACACTATGAGTGTTCCCACTATGTAACTCACAGAGGTAGGATGTAGTGTTGTCCTTAGGGACACTACATCCTACATCTCTTTCCCTGCAACTTCCATTCTGTCCTACCACCATAACCATTACCATCTCAACCATCATACCCATCACTACCTCTATACTACAGGAAATACCACATGTAGTCAATGACAAATGTAGGGCAAAAGTAATGCTCATTGTCACTGGTTGATGGCCAGCCATGAGAAGACAACATCAACCTTGTTGTCACTGGTTGATGCCCAGCCATGAGAAGACAACATCAACCTTGTTGTCACTGGTTGATGCCCAGCCATGAGAAGACAACATCAACCTTGTTGTCACTGGTTGATGCCCAGCCATGAGAAGACAACACAACCTTGTTGTCACTGGTTGATGCCCAGCCATGAGAAGACAACATCAACCTTGTTGTCACTGGTTGATGGCCAGCCATGAGAAGACAACACAACCTTTTTTCACTGGTTGATGCCCAGCCATGAGAAGACAACATCAACCTTGTTGTCACTGGTTGATGGCCAGTCATGAGAAGACAACATCAACCTTGTTGTCACTGGTTGATGGCCAGCCATGAGAAGACAACATCAACCTTGTTGTCACTGGTTGATGGCCAGCCATGAGAAGACAACACTAACCTTGTTGTCACTGGTTGATGGCCAGCCATGAGAAGACAACACTAACCTTGTTGTCACTGGTTGATGGCCAGTCATGAGAAGACAACATCAACCTTGTTGTCACTGGTTGATGGCCAGCCATGAGAAGACAACACCAACCTTGTTGTCACTGGTTGATACCTGGTCATAAATGTAGAACCTAACCTCAAACCTCTGAACAACGACATCCAGTGGTCAAAAATTCAACTGAAGTGACTAGTACACAGGTCACCAAATATATATCCTATGGTCGGTAGGGCGAGAAACATATAGGCCTAGGAAGAAGATTTGAAGAAAAAGTACTAATAGGCGCACACTTGATCATGTAACAGCATTTTGTTAACTGGGACGATGTTTTTCTAGTGTTACAAGCAACGTGTGTGTGTACTTCTAGTTGTGGTTGCAGGGGTCGATTCACAACTCCTGGCCCCGCCTCTTCACTGTTCGCTACTAGGTCACTTCCCGCTCCATGAGCTTAAAGCTATGTATGGATCCTGCCTCCATTACATCACTTCCCAGACTATTCCACTTCCTGACACTCTGTGACTGAAGAAATACTTCCTAACATCCTTGTGATTCATCTGAGTCTTCAACTTCCAACTGTGACCCCTTGTTGCTGTGTCCCATCTTTGGAACATCCTGTCTCTGTCCACCTTGTCGATTCCTCTCAGTATTTTATATGTTGTTATCATTACCCCCCTATCTCTCTTGTCTTCCAGTGTCGTCAGGTCGATTTCCCTTAACCTCTCCTCGTAGGACATACCCCTTAGCTCCGGGACTAGTCTTGTTGCAAACCTTTGCACTTTCTCTAGCTTCCTTAAATACTTGGCTAGGTGTGGGTTCCAAACTGGTGCTGCATACTCCAATATGGGCCTAACGTACACAGTGTACAGGGTCCTGAATGATTCCTTATTACTTAGGTTTGCTAGGCGCCCGTATGCTACGCACCTTGGAACAAGGTACGCAGTGCTCTACCACCGTACCACCGTAGCGTCAGCTGGGCACCAAGGTATTGGACCAGTGTGGTACGGTGGTAGAGCACTGCGGTGGTAGTGACTACATTTCTAACCATAAATCACCTGCTATTAGCATTAACTCTTCTCTAAAACAGCATCCTAGATAAAATGGCACTTTGCCTACAACTACCAAGACAAAGACTCTGCAGAGCTCTACAGAGGGCAAAACGTTCTGCAATAAAAGCTTTTGCAACAACAGCTCTAGTCTATTAGAAACACACGTTTTGAGCACTCGAAACACATATTTTGTGCACTCGAAGCACATGCTTTGTGCATCCGAAGGTTCAAACCTCACAGAAACGTGCGACATAGCCCATTTCGTGCAGTATGACGTGTGTGGCGATGGCACAGATGCAGCAGCGGCAGAGGCAGCGGCAGAGGCAGCGGCCCGGGGGGTTCAAGACAAGAGGCTGGAGGTAGTAACTCACTACATGAATAGACACTTAGGTGGGTCTTACCCTCCAGCACTGCTACCTGGCTACACCCCGCAATCTGCCTTAACTACACCCTTCTCTTACGCTTGCATACTCATCCCTTACAATGGCATACGTGCGTGCTGGCGTACTTGCATGCTGCTCTAATTCCTCGTGGGGATAATTGTAAATGCAATTTCCCCAGGGGGATACCACATAGTGATAAAATGGACATCAGATTAGTTACTCTTGTGGATAATTATAAATGCAATTTTTCCAGAGGGATACCACATAGTGAGATAAGTGAGATTAGGTTAATCTCTATTTTGGATAATTATAGATACACTATTTCCAGAGGGATACCACATAGCGAGAAAACAGAAGATCAAGAAAAGTGCGACATTGATAACAAAGCCTGCTACATTTTTCCATCTGCCTTCGCATTAAGGGAGGACCTTAACTCTGGCATTAAGACAGTACTTTAACCCTGGCATTAGTACATGACCCTAACCTGGCAATAATAAGACAGGACCTTAACCGGACCTAACCAGAGATCACTGACACCGGATGACCAACAGGGGGCTTACAACGGCACCGTTAATGGACTGTACATATCTACCTGCCTGACTGAATAGGAATGTTGACGCACCTGCGTACCGCTTCACTCCACTCTTTACGCAACATAACAAATCCTACAGGTGTTCATTTCTTTATCCAGGGCAATTATGCCAACACAGCTCATTCACCCGCGCTACAGTGCACCCAGAAAGAGCAACTTCACTGTGCATTAAGTCATGCAATTTATGGTACAGTTATCAACATCAATATAATAATACTACTACTACTACTAATAATAATAATCAATACACGTGCCGAGGTGAGTGGGTCACTAATGACACCTGGAAGATGCTTCAAGATCACTCATTACCACACAGTCGTCCATTATTCTGCAGCCTTCATCACCAGCTGGTGTCAGGAGTGCACTGCACACAATAATAAACACAAGCAAAATACAGTGAGACAAGAAAAAGAAGAAAATAAGAAGATGCAGAGGAAGACGAAGCTTCCTCACTAGTACAGCTGTACAAGCAGGTGCTGCAGGTGCTGCAGCACCACCACCCTACGTTCAACATATATTTGCGACTCTCAAACAATTCGACATTTCAAGTTCAACTCTCTCTTTCCAACAGCAAATTGCAAACCCTGTGCAACATACATTTATCATTTGAAAACAAACCCTCACTCAACTTGCATATCAATCATTAGAACGCACTGACAGCCGTGTTAACCTGCAGGGGTCTCTCTGCCTCTCAGAATCGAACACGCAAAGGATCAGTGCATATCAGAACCGAACACTTGAGGGGTTCTTAAACCCAAACATCTGAACATGGGTGGGCTTCAGACCGCCTCTCACAATCGAACACCCGAACGTACAGTGTTCAGATGTCTTCCTCTCAGAACTGAACATTTGAGGGGTTCTTAAACCCGAACATCTGAACACGTATGGCTTCAGACCACCTCTCACAATCGAACGCTCGAAAGTAGTGTTCAGACGTTTTCCTCTCAGAATCGAACACGATTTAATGCACCAAAAGTTTTCAACTGACAATGATATATTGTTATATATCCATTTAACTCTTGCTGAACAATCCGACGCATTTCTGTGAGTCTGGAGGCTTGTGACTATACTCTTTTCTCTCCCGTACCTTCACGATTTTACTTTCTCCTCACTGTCAGTTACTTAAGAGTAGCGTGGAGGAGAAACTTGCCTCAGCTGGGACTGACAGTCTTACATACATCAACCTGTGTAAGAAACTTGCCTCAGCTGGGACTGACAGTCTCACATACATCAACCTGTGTAAGAAACTTGTCTCAGCTGGGACTGACAGTCTTACATACATCAACCTGGGTAAGAAACTTGTCTCAGCTGGGACTGACAGTCTTACATACATCAACCTGTGTAAGAAACTTGCCTCAGCTGGGACTGACAGTCTTACATACATCAACCTGTGTAAGAAACTTGCCTCAGCTGGGACTGACAGTCTTACATACATCAACCTGGTAAGAAACTTGTCCTCAGCTGGGACTGACAGTCTTACATACATCAACCTGTGTAAGAAACTTGCCTCAGCTGGGACTGACAGTCTTACATACATCAACCTGGGTAAGAAACTTGTCTCAGCTGGGACTGACAGTCTTACATACATCAACCTGTGTAAGAAACTTGCCTCAGCTGGGACTGACAGTCTTACATACATCAACCTGAGTAAGAAACTTGTCTCAGCTGGGACTGACAGTCTTACATACATCAACCTGAGTAAGAAACTTGTCTCAGCTGGGACTGACAGTCTTACATACATCAACCTGAGTAAGAAACTTGCCTCAGCTGGGACTGACAGTCTTACATACATCAACCTGAGTAAGAAACTTGTCTCAGCTGGGACTGACAGTCTTACATACATCAACCTGAGTAAGAAACTTGCCTCAGCTGGGACTGACAGTCTTACATACATCAACCTGTGTAAGAAACTTGTCTCAGCTGGGACTGACAGTCTTACATACATCAACCTGTGTAAGAAACTTGCCTCAGCTGGGACTGACAGTCTTACATACATCAACCTGAGTAAGAAACTTGCCTCAGCTGGGACTGACAGTCTCACATACATCAACCTGAGTAAGAAACTTGCCTCAGCTGGGACTGACAGTCTTACATACATCAACCTGTGTAAGAAACTTGCCTCAGCTGGGACTGACAGTCTTACATACATCAACCTGGGTAAGAAACTTGTCTCAGCTGGGACTGACAGTCTTACATACATCAACCTGTGTAAGAAACTTGCCTCAGCTGGGACTGACAGTCTCACATACATCAACCTGAGTAAGAAACTTGCCTCAGCTGGGACTGACAGTCTCACATACATCAACCTGAGTAAGAAACTTGCCTCAGCTGCGACTGACAGTCTAACATACATCAACCTGAGTAAGAAACTTGCCTCAGCTGGGACTGACAGTCTCACATACATCAACCTGAGTAAGAAACTTGCCTCAGCTGGGACTGACAGTCTTACATACATCAACCTGAGTAAGAAACTTGCCTCAGCTGGGACTGACAGTCTCACATACATCAACCTGAGTAAGAAACTTGCCTCAGCTGGGACTGACAGTCTTACATACATCAACCTGAGTAAGAAACTTGCCTCAGCTGGGACTGACAGTCTCACATACATCAACCTGAGTAAAAACGTGCCTCAGCTGGGACTGACAGTCTTACATACATCAACCTGAGTAAGAAACTTGCCTCAGCTGGGACTGACAGTCTTACATACATCAACCTGAGTAAGAAACTTGCCTCAGCTGGGACTGACAGTCTTACATACATCAACCTGAGTAAGAAACTTGCCTCAGCTGGGACTGACAGTCTCACATACATCAACCTGAGTAAGAAACTTGCCTCAGCTGGGACTGACAGTCTCACATACATCAACCTGAGTAAGAAACTTGCCTCAGCTGGGACTGACAGTCTCACATACATCAACCTGAGTAAGAAACTTGCCTCAGCTGGGACTGACAGTCTCACATACATCAACCTGAGTAAGAAACTTGCCTCAGCTGGGACTGACAGTCTTACATACATCAACCTGAGTAAGAAACTTGCCTCAGCTGGGACTGACAGTCTCACATACATCAACCTGAGTAAAAACTTGCCTCAGCTGGGACTGACAGTCTCACATACATCAACCTGAGTAAGAAACTTGCCTCAGCTGGGACTGACAGTCTTACATACATCAACCTGAGTAAGAAACTTGCCTCAGCTGGGACTGACAGTCTCACATACATCAACCTGAGTAAGAAACTTGCCTCAGCTGGGAATGACAGTCTCACATACATCAACCTGAGTAAGAAACTTGCCTCAGCTGGGACTGACACTCTTACATACATCAACCTGAGTAAGAACTTGCCTCAGCTGGGACTGACACTCACATACATCAACCTGAGTGAAACTTGCCTCAGCTGGGACTGAAGTCTCACATACATCAACCTGAGTAAGAAACTTGCCTCAGCTGGGACTGATAGTCTCACATACATCAACCTGAGTAAGAAACTTGCCTCAGCTGGGACTGACAGTCTTACATACATCAACCTGAGTAAGAAACTTGCCTCAGCTGGGACTGACAGTCTCACATACATCAACCTGAGTAAGAAACTTGCCTCAGCTGGGACTGACAGTCTAACATACATCAACCTGAGTAAGAAACTTGCCTCAGCTGGGACTGACAGTCTTACATACATTAACCTGAGTAAGAAACTTGCCTCAGCTGGGACTGACAGTCTCACATACATCAACCTGAGTAAGAAACTTGCCTCAGCTGGGACTGACAGTCTTACATACATCAACCTGAGTAAGAAACTTGCCTCAGCTGGGACTGACAGTCTTACATACATCAACCTGAGTAAGAAACTTGCCTCAGATGGGACTGACAGTCTCACATCATCAACCTGAGTAAGAAACTTGCCTCAGCTGGGAATGACAGTCTCACATACATCAACCTGAGTAAGAAACTTGCCTCAGCTGGGACTGACAGTCTTACATACATCAACCTGAGTAAGAAACTTGCCTCAGCTGGGACTGACAGTCTCACATACATCAACCTGAGTAAGAAACTTGCCTCAGCTGGGACTGACAGTCTCACATACATCAACCTGAGTAAGAAACTTGCCTCAGCTGGGACTGACAGTCTCACATACATCAACCTGAGTAAAACTTGCCTCAGCTGGGACTGACAGTCTCACATACATCAACCTGAGTAAGAAACTTGCCTCAGCTGGGACTGACAGTCTTACATACATCAACCTGAGTAAGAAACTTGCCTCAGCTGGGACTGACAGTCTCACATACATCAACCTGAGTAAGAAACATTATCAACAACATTCCTTTTGAAGTCGCTGAAAAATTAGGTCACAATGACAATACTTATGTAGATAAACAATCACTGAAAACACACAAACACACACACACAGTCCCCGCATGTCTGTATGTGTTAGAATTAGACGTTAGAATTAGAGCATCAGAACTCAGTGGAACTCCTTGTAGTGCCCACTTCCTCGAACTGGTTTCCTCAAGTGAGAAGGCGTGGGCGTGGCAGGAAGTGTGGGCGTGGGCGTGGCAGGAAGTATGGGCGTGGGCGTGGCAGGAAGTATGGGTAGGAAGAAAAATTAGACCACCAGAAAAAAAAATAAACAAGAGCATCTTGGAGTGGACCAGGAAATTCGGAACCTCTTAAGACACACTAGAAACTCTAAACCCGTATGGGTCATGCAACACATGAGTGATCCTCGTTAATGAGCTTTGATCCAAGGGAAGGGACTCTCCAATCCCTAGTATCAAGAGCACTAGCACTACTTTCATAGACAATTATTGAAGGAAATATATACAAGTGTAATTCCAAACTTGTACACTTTTCAAGGTGGGTATCTTAATGGTGAAGAGCTCTTGAATCCGAGGAACTGGAGCTACCCTCCCTTTCCTCGAATCAAACATGATAGCCTCTCATCCTACGTGGCGTCTGACCACTGAGAGTAGCTCTTCCCCGATGATGATAATAATGAGACTAATATAAGGTATTTACCATAACAAATGATAATGATGATAATAATGAGACTAATATAAGGTATTTAAGTCAACCATAAAAATGGTAATAAGTCTGAGTTTAATTACAAACACGACACAAAGAATAACATTACAGAACCAAGGTAATAAAGTGTCAACACGAGAAGGTCACTTTGTTCACTTAATTAAGAGTTTCCCCTTGTTCTTGTGCACTGTGTGTGTGCACTGTGTGTGCACTGTGTGTGTGTGCACTGTGTGTGTGTGTATGTGCGCACTGTATGTGTACACTGTGTGTGTGTGGACTGTGTGTGTGTGTGTGGACTGTGTGTGTGTGTGTGGACTGTGTGTGTGTGTGGACTGTGTGTGTGTGTGTACTGTGTGTGCGTGTGCGTGCGTGTGCGTGCGTGTGCGTTTCTGAAGAGTAAATTTTCAGTAAACATCAAGGTATTTAATTAACGAAAAACAGAATACCAGATATATTAGATAAATATTTTTCAGTTTACTTGCAACATAAAAGATAATTGCAGATATAAATCTAGATGTACTCCTGTTAACTCTTTGGGGGCCTAGTTTGTAGACCCCTTGTGTATCCATATTCCCTTGTGTTACCGTCTACAGGATGGATACAAGTTAGACCATAAACCAGCCGCCTCGGCGGCAAAGTCTAACTCTAATCAGAACTATCTGAAGCTTTGTTTGGACACATTTGAAATTTTAGGAAAGAAGGTGAAGGATGAGGTACATGTGAATGTAGGTGAAGCGAGGGAGGTCGTTCATACACTCACTCAATAAACATACAATCTTGCTATCACTCACACACACTCTCACACTCAAACATTACTCAAGGAAGTCCATGAGGCCAATCACTGAAGCTAAACATGATAAATAGTGACTCAGGTCACATCCACGCTGCTACCCACGCTTACCTCTCAACAGTGACTCACCAAGGTAGGTCACATCCACGATGCTACCCACTCTTAACTCTCAACACAAAAATACACATTTGTGAACAGTTGTTACACAACCTTACACTAATACTCACTGGTGTAGAGAGCAAAATATGGAAGACCAAGAAGACAGTTAAGAAGAAACACAAGAATTATTGTTATTTTCACGGGGAGCGCTAAACCCATAGGGATTATACACCGCATGTGGGGGAGGGGGGATGGAAGGCATTCAAGGTTAAATTCAGGGAACTGGAGCTCAGATCCAATTCCCTAAATCAAGAGCCCCTCACAGCATCAAAGAACCTCCCTCGAAGAAGAAGGAGGAGGAGGAGGAGGAGGAGGAGGAGGAGGAGGAGGAGGAGGAAGAGAAAAAATAGGTCATAAGTGTAGCAAGGATACCTATGTGTATCAAACACCTTGGGAGGACGACGCCTACGTCAGGTAGAAGGGAGGTAATATGTGCAGGGAGAGGGAGGGCGAGGCAGGGTGAATATACCACAGAGGCGAGGAGATGGTAAGGCAGGAAGTGATAACGAAATTGAGGTGGAAAGCGAAGTCAAGAATAATGTTAGAAGAAAGGGGGAAGTGAAGCCCCGAGAAAGAACGCGAACGATGTTTATTATTATCATTATCATCATCATGAGAAGCCCTAAGCCCGTAGGGCTCATACAACACCCGAGGAATGGGAAGCAATCAAGGTATGCAATCAAGAGCCTTTTAACCACATCAAGGCAGACTCTTGAAGAATTAAGTATAGTGACCAGCGTGGGAATTCCAGCATGAGCTGCTGTAAATTCCTAGTGAGTGCAGCAGCTTCGGGCATGGGGCATCCAGCATGGGTGGCCGGGCATGGGGCATCCAGCATGGGTGGCCGGGCAACGCAAGCACCATAACTCAGCTGATCAGGAAGATATCCAGTGGTTGATCTGACCTGCACACAAACACAGTATTTTTTTTTTTTACTATGTACAGGGCTAACCCTTGACCCTTGCAATCATATACAGGTGAGGGCACGATGTTTCTCTAAGTAGGGCGAGACGTCGCCCGTCAATAAAGATTTGCGCACTGTGTTACCTTTTTTTAACCAGGGTCGTCAGGTCTCCCTCTGTAATAATAGAGTCAATCTTGTCAACCCTCATCTATACAACCCTCATACATCACAGTATAACTTACCCTCATCTATACAACCCTCATACATCACAGTATAACTTACCCTCATCTATACAACCCTCATACATCACAGTATAACTTACCCTCATCTATACAACCCTCATACATCACAGTATAGCTTACCCTCATCTATACAACCCTCATACATCACAGTATAACTTACCCTCATCTATACAACCCTCATACATCACAGTATAACTTACCCTCATCTATACAACCTCATACATCACAGTATACTTACCCTCATCTATACAACCCTCATACATCACAGTATAACTTACCCTCATCTATACAACCCTCATACATCACAGTATAACTTACCCTCATCTATACAACCCTCATACATCACAGTATAACTTACCCTCATCTATACAACCTTCATACATCACAGTATAGCTTACCCTCATCTATACAACCCTCATACATCACAGTATAACTTACCCTCATCTATACAACCCTCATACATCACAGTATAACTTACCCTCATCTATACAACCTTCATACATCACAGTATACTTACCCTCATCTATACAACCCTCATACATCACAGTATAACTTACCCTCATCTATACAACCTTCATACATCACAGTATAGCTTACCCTCATCTATACAACCTTCATACATCACATTATAGCTTACCATCATCTATACAACCCTCATACATCACAGTATAACTTACCCTCATCTATACAACCCTCATACATCACAGTATAGCTTACCCTCATCTATACAACCTCATACATCACAGTATAACTTACCCTCATCTATACAACCCTCATACATCACAGTATAACTTACCCTCATCTATACAACCCTCATACATCACAGTATAGCTTACCCTCATCTATACAACCCTCATACATCACAGTATAACTTACCCTCATCTATACAACCCTCATACATCACAGTATAACTTACCCTCATCTATACAACCCTCATACATCACAGTATAACTTACCCTCATCTATACAACCCTCATACATCACAGTATAACTTACCCTCATCTATACAACCCTCATACATCACAGTATAACTTACCCTCATCTATACAACCCTCATACATCACAGTATAACTTACCCTCATCTATACAACCCTCATACATCACAGTATAACTTACCCTCATCTATACAACCCTCATACATCACAGTATAGCTTACCCTCATCTATACAACCCTCATACATCACAGTATAACTTACCCTCATCTATACAACCCTCATACATCACAGTATAACTTACCCTCATCTATACAACCCTCATACAACACAGTATAGCTTACCCTCATCTATACAACCCTCATACATCACAGTATAACTTACCCTCATCTATACAACCCTCATACATCCCAGTATAACTTACCCTCATCTATACAACCCTCATACATCACAGTATAACTTACCCTCATCTATACAACCCTCATACATCACAGTATAACTTACCCTCATCTATACAACCCTCATACATCACAGTATAGCTTACCCTCATCTATACAACTTTCATCTACATCATACCTTCATCTCTCATCAAACTGTTCTTACTAAAAAAACAAAAAAGCCTGATCAACCAGACTGTTGCTGCCTGCATCCTGCACGGTCACCACAGTTTGGTTGATCTGACACTAGTTGCAGATAATGCTGCAATAATTTGCTTTAATAGCATGTGCCCTGTGTTAATTGCTGCAACATGGAGTGTTATTTAATGTTTTCACAGGTGGAGACTGCAAGGTTGAGTGGAACGTCCTTCACTGCATGGTTCCTGACCACCCAAGCATGACACTCAGACAATAACGCACTCAAGGCATGATGCCAAGCATTCATGCATGTCACTACACCACCAGCACCAGCACACACACACACACACACACACACACACACACACACTCACACACACGTATGATAAAGCTCATGGAGCAGGGAGAGAGAGGACCCAGCAGCGATCAGTGAAGAGGCGGGGCCAGGAGCTAAGTATCGACCCCTGCAACCACAATTAGGTGAGTACACGAGGAGAGGTTAAGGGAACTCAATCTGGCAACACTGGAGGACAGGAGGGATAGGCAGGTCATGATAACGATATATAAAATACTGAGAGGAATTGACATGGTGGACAGGGACAGAATGTTCAGAGATGGATACATGGCTTTAAGAAGAGGTATGCTAAAACTCATGGAGCAGAGAGACAGTGGACCTAGTAGCGACTAGCGAAGAGGCGGGGTATGACTTGACCCGTGCAACCACAAATAGGTGAGTACACACAAACACACACACTCAGATGAGTCAAAGGGATGTTAGGACGTATTTCTTCAGTCATACTGCACATATAAGTTCTATCAAACACCTCAATTACTGGGAACGCTTGGAAGCACTTGACTTGTACTCGCTGGAACGCAGGAGAGATATATAAGTAAAACACTGGGCAGGCGATGCAAAATACCCCCAATGAAAAGTAGGGGCGCCATTGGTACACTAAGAGAAAACACCATAAGTGTCCGGGGCCCAAGACTGTTCAACAGCCTCCCACCAGCCATAAGAGGAATTACCAATAGGCCCCTGGCTGCCTTCAAGAGGGAGTTGGATCAGCCGGGCTGTGGTTCGTACGCTGGACTACGTGCGGCCATCAGTAACAGCCTGGTTGATCAGGCCATGATCCACAGGGAGGCCTGGTCGTGGACTGGGCCGCGGGGGTGTTGATCCCCGGAATACCCTCCAGGTAGACTCAAGGTAGAGTTGTCAGGAAGTGGAATAGTCTGGCAAGTGATGTAGTGGAGGCAGGAACCATACATAGTTTTAAGACGAGGTATGATAAAGCTCATGGAGCAGGAAGAGAACCTAGTAGCGATCAGTGAAGAGGCGGGGCCAGGAGTTATGAATCGACCCCTGCAACCACAAATAGGTGAGTACACAAAGAGACATACAAACACACAAAAAAACAAATAACACAAAAAAATAAACACACACACAAACAAACAATAAACAAACACACACACACACACACACACACACACACACACACACACACACTACACATATGGGATCATCAAAGCGAGAGCGACAGTGGTGGTGTTGAGCAGAGAGTAGTAGCGTCATCAATCACTCAGTTAAGAGCGTCACTCAGGACCCACAACCCTTCAACTCCTCCAAGAACCATTAAGAAGCTTCCACTAATACCGCCATTCACCTCGTATAATGTATCACAAACATACACACTCCTCGGAAACACTCTGATAACTAAAACATCACTGTTAATGTTTAAAACACCACTGTAGGTGAACTAGATGTTAATAGCACCACTGTAGGTGAACTAGAAGTTAAAAACACTACTGTAGGTGAACTAGATGTTTAAAACTACTGCAGGTGAAGTAGATGTTTAAAACACTACTGTAGGTGAAGTAGATGTGTAAACACTACTGTAGGTGAAGTAGATGTTAAAAACACTACTGTAGGTGAAGTAGATGTTAAAAACACTACTGTAGGTGAACTAATGTTTAAAACATTACTGTAGTTGAATTAGATGTTAAAAACACTACTGTAGGTGAACTAATGTTTAAAACACTACTGTAGGTGAATTAGATGTTAAAAACACTACTGTAGGTGAACTAGATGTTTAAATCATAACTGAAGATGTTTAAAACACAAGTTACTACTTTAAATAAACTGAAGATATTTAAAAGGGATGAAACCGATAAATTAAAAACACAACTGGACCTGCTATCACACAAGGAATAAAACACACATGTGTAACCTATACGTTATCTGTAGTTAATTTCTGGAGTCACCGCCCCCGCGGCCAGGTCCGAGAGCCGTCGATCCAGCACCTGAGATGACCAGAATCATGACGGATACACATCACATATCCACAGTCCTGCATCTCAGATCAGATTTCGATCTCGTGAAAGGAGCAATTCACTGTACTGTGAACGTATCTCACTAGTGTAAGCATCCCTATTAGGGATGTGAGAATAGACGCTTGGGGAAGAGGTGGGCGCAGGATGGGGAAGGGTTGGGCGCAGGAGCAACCGTTCTTTATATATTTAACAAATTTTGACACATCAGCAGTGTGTTATTATCCTATTCTCTATGATAGTCAAACAGTGGAAATGAAAACTAGGTATTATCTTTCCCTCTCATATCCCATCACACAGGATGGGTCATATAGTGGTGAAATATGTCACCCTGAACTGGGGTTCAATAGTGGAAACAAAAGCTAGGTATCTTTCTCTGTTATATTCCATCCCACAGGATGACTCACATAATGTTGAAATATGTCGGCGTGAACTGGGAGACTTCAGTAGGGCGACGAAGATATCGTCAAGTATGCCATTAAAGATTCAGCAGCTACGGGAACTTCAAAGTTTTCATTGCAGCAGAGGAAGGGGAGAGGGAAGGAGGAAGGGGAAAGAAAGATGAAGAGGGGGCAGTGCTCCAGAAGCCTCATCCCTCCTCCCTCTCTCACACGCACCAACACAAAAACAATAATAGGATAGTCACGCGTCGTAGTGGTGGAGACTCGTCTTCTTACGCCCACCACTAACCAGGAGGTGGTACCTCTTTCTTAGTAACCAGGAGGTGGTACCTCTTGCTTACCACTAACCAGGAGGTGGTACCTCTTGCTTACCACTAACCAGGAGGTGGTACCTCTT
This sequence comes from Cherax destructor, assembly GCA_009830355.1. NCBI lineage: Eukaryota > Metazoa > Arthropoda > Malacostraca > Decapoda > Parastacidae > Cherax > Cherax destructor. The sequence goes on along the minus strand of WNWK01004449.1, from coordinate 58,038 downwards.
GCTTACTACTAACCAGGAGGTGGTACCTGATGCACACTCATATCAAACATAGACAGAGATGTAAACCACAGCACTGTATCATCTTTTGCAGATGATACTAGGATCTGCATGAGTGTCATCCATTGAGGACACGACAAATCTCCAAGAAGATATAAACCAAGTTTTCCAATGGGCAACAGAGAACAATACGATGTTCAATGAAGACAAATTCCAACTACTCCGTTATGGAAAACTGGAGGAAATAATAGCTAGAGCTGAGTACACTACAAACTCTAATCACACAACAGAGCGGAAAAGTAATGTGAAGGACCTGGGAGTGGTAATGTCTGAGGATCTCATCTTCAAGGATCACAACAGTGCCACTATCACATCTGTGAGGAAACTGATAGGATGGACAATGAGAACATTCAAGACAAGAGATGCTAAGCCAATGATGATCCTTTATAAATCATTTGTTCTATCTCGGCTGGAATACTGCTGTACATTAACATTTCCATTCAAGGCAGGTGAAATCGCATATCTAGAGAATATACAGAGAACCTTTACTGCACATATAAGTTCCATCAAACACCTTAACTACTGGGAATACTTGGAAGCACTTGACTTGTACTCACTGTAGCGCAGAGGGGAAAGATTCATCATAATCTACACCTGGAAAATCCTAGAGGGACTGGTCCCTAATCTGCATACAGAAATCACTCCCTACGAAAGCAAAAGACTTGGCAGGCGATGCAACATACGCCCAATGAAAAGTAGGGGCGCCATTAGTACACTAAGAGAAAACACGATAAGTGTCCGGAGCCCAAGACTGTTCAACAGCCTCCCACCAGCCATAAGGAAAATTACCAGTAGACCCCTGGTTGTCTTCAAGAGGGAGCTGGACAGATACCTAAAGTCAGTGCCGGACCAGCCGGGCTGTGGTTCGTAAGTTGGACTACGTGCAGCCAACAGTAACAGCCTCGTTGATTAGGACTTGATCCACCTGGAGGTCTGGTCGTGGAAAGGGCCGCGGGGGCGTTGACCCCCGGAATACCCTCCAGGTAGACTCCAGGTAGGTAGGAGGTGGTACCTCGTGCTCACAACTAACCAGGAGGTGGTACCTCTTATACACTTCCTGCCCACTACTAAGTGGACTACCTGGAATCCACCTGGAGTGTGTTTTGAGGGTCAACGCCCCAGCAGCCCAGTCCCAGACAAGGAGGAGGCCTCCCGGTGGATGACCTGATCATCGAAGCCGTTCGTGCTAGCCCCAAGAAGTCCACCGTAAGCCTACAGCCCGGCTGATCAGGAACTGAATTGAAAAACTTATTCAGTTCCTTCTTGAAGGCGGCCAGGAGGTTGTTAGTAATTCCCACTTATATATGAAGGGAAGATATTGAAAAGTCGTGGTCCATTCACACTTCATTTTCCCTTAGAGTACTCACTGCTTTTTATTGGGCTACTTTGGGTGAGCATATTTTGGACCAATCCCTGTAGAATTTTTCAGGTGCAGATTATAATGTATCTCTCTCGTCTTCGTTCCAAGGAGTACAGGTCGATGGACTTCAAATGTCCTCAATAATTTAGGTGCTTGACTGAATCTATGCAAGCAGTGAAGGTTCCTGCACATTCTCCAAGTCCGCCTACCTTAAACGGTGCTGTTAGAGTACAGCAGTACTCCAGCCTATATAGAACCAGGGACTTAAAAATGTATCATCATTTGCTGCTAGTGTTCCTAACACTGCTGGAGTAAGTGCCACTACCGTTGTTGATATAACTGTTGTGGACGGTACTTGTCTCTGTTTCAAGTGTCAGGATTTATCTAACTACTGCGCTCTGACTCTCATCCAAGGAGGGAGAGAGAGAGACTGTCGTATTAATAAAGCACAAACGAGGTTAAAACAGAACTCAAGAGGAACCCCCAAAACATATAGCAGGTAGCATAATTTTGCATACCTTTCCATGAGAGCTGTAAGAAACATCAGGCCTGCGACTTGCGTGAAGAGTGTGTTCTTTGTCAGGCAATTTTATTCACCTTTAGAGCCTTAAATGGCAGGCGTCAATCACTGGGCTGACGTCCATTAAACTGTCCAGAGCCATTACCTACACTGGCAGGCCAATCCATTCAGCTTACAGAGGCCATCGGAGTTCCTACAAGTACTATTGTCCTGTCCACCAACTTGCTGAGGAAGTGGCCACCGCAGCCACCCTGCTGGCTGTACTCACCTAGTTGTATTTGTAGAGGTCGGGTTATATCTCCTGGCCCCGCCTCTTACCTCTTATTGATAGCATTTAGTGATTTCTGGCTTCCAGAGAGCGATTTATATACTCTTAAAGCTGTGCAATGCCTGCCTGCGTGGTTTATGGCATTTCATTGAGAAGACGTTTCGCCCACTAGGAACTTTAATAATTGGCTAGAATTATTAAATCTCGTCCTTACTCTTCTGTCCAATCATTGTCTACCTTCCAGCCTTCTCTGGGAGTGTCTCAAGCCAGCCAAATGTTTGTGCTGTCACATTATTATTGTTATTATTATTATTATACTTATGGGAACCACTAAACCTGTAAAGGTCATACAGCGCCTAGGTTAAAAGGCATCATCTCAGGACGGGGAGGGTAGTTCTAATTCCTTGGATAAGAAGCACTTCACCAGCTTCCTTCCTCCTCAAAGGCACTCAGCACAGAACCCCCAGAAAGGCTTACTGTAAGTAAACAATCTTAGTATCAATCCTCCTGTTTTTCCTACTCTTTCACTTCCTTCTTCTTCTACGGTCCTGAGCCAACACGTCCCTATAACGTTACATACTGACGTTTACTGTTGACATTTAGTGCTAGTTTTCGGACATTTCAAGCCAACCATCGCACGACTCTCGCTCGTAGAATCTTACCCTTTTTTTTAAAGCATTAAGAGTTACTACGTCGTATTTTTACGTTTACTGTTATGAAATCAAGAAGGCAGCGCTGCCAGCCCAACCTCTCACACCACCACACACATTAACCACTCACATAAATAAATCCATCAACTGTAAGCCCCCTTGCGCCGCTCTTGTGACTTGCCTATTAAGGCAGACGACTATAGGGAGAAACGAGCGTGGGAGGGAAGAGGGTGAACTGGGTTACTGTCAGCAGCAGCAGTAGCAGCAGCAGCAGCAGCAGCAGCAGCAGCAGCAGCAGTAGTAGTAGTAGTAGTAGTAGTAGCAGTAGCAGCAGCAGTAGCAGCAGAAGGTATGGGTCTAGTTTCGTCTTGTTGTAGAAGTCTGAGCACAGCTCAGACCTCTACAACAACAATTGTCCTCAAAGATTTGTTAAGTTATACCATGAATTAAGGAAAGATCCTGGACTTCACCTTACGAAACAAAGCAAATGCGATAGTAATTATGAACAAGGTAGATTATACTGGGAAAATAAACATGATATTAGAAGACGGGGGAACTTAGGTGCCCCTTAACACATTCCTATTAATTCAGGAACAGATCCCCTGGCTGTTTTCAAGAGGGAACTCGACAGATTCCTCAAAACCATTCCTGATCAGGCGGGTTGTGGTGCATACGTTGGGACTACAGGCGGTGGGCGCTAACAGCTTGATCGATCAAGAGACCTGGTCTGGAACCGGGCCGCGAGGGCGGTAACCTCCGGAAGCGAGTCCCTCAGGCAGCAAACAAAGTAATTTGTTATAGAGGCTCTATTATCCAGCTTCTATATATTTCCTACATTAATATTCCAGACGCAAGAGCATAACTCCCTTTATTTTTCAAGCATAATCAATCCTGTCATTTTCTTGGCCATTGCTGCATTTCCCTTATTGTGTTCTTTAAATAACAGATCATCTGATGTCATTATTAAAATTAAAAGTAATGGTTTACGTAGCTGCTATCCTACCTGCCTATCAGACGAAAACAACAACAATCCTTACAAATGCAGCAATCCTTACAAATGTTCTCACAAGACTAAGGAAGGATTTCTAGTGCCAGCAACGAGGTAAAGAGAACACAGACGTAAACATATAAGAACCAGCATCAAATATAAAAGAGTGAAATCATTGTACGAGGAAATCTTTTCTTTCTCTCTCTCTCTCTCTCTCTCTCTCTCTCTCTCTCTCTCTCTCTCTCTCAGGGATAAAGATATCTCACTTCACAAAAGGGACTATCAGTCATCTGGAAAGGAATGTGTCTGGCAGTCTCGCTCTGCGGAGCAGGTGTAAGTGTTCAGTGTTCCCATTACTCCCTCCAATAACTAGTTCTGGCAGTGATTACTCCAGTAACTAGTTCTGGCAGTGATTACTCCAGTAACTAGCTCTAGCAGTGATTACTCCAGTAACTAGTTCTAGCAGTGATTACTCCAGTAACTAGTTCTGGCAGTGATTGCTCCAGTAACTAGTTCTAGCAGTGATTACTCCAGTAACTAGTTCTGGCAGTGATTACTCCAGCAAGTAGTTCTAGCAGTGATTACTCCAGTAACTAGTTCTAGCAGTGATTACTCCAGTAACTAGTTCTAGCAGTGATTGCTCCAGTAACTAGTTCTAGCAGTGATTACTCCAGTAAGTAGTTCTAGCAATGATTGATTCATTAACTAATTCTAGCAGTGATTACTCCAGTAACTAGTTCTGGCAGTGATTGCTCCAGTAAGTAGTTCTAGCAGTGATTACTCCAGTAACTAATTCTGGCAGTGATTACTCCAGTAACTAGTTTTAGCAGTGATTACTCCAGTAAGTAGTTCTAGCAGTGATTGCTCCAGTAAGTAGTTCTAGCAGTGAATACTCCAGTAACTAGTTCTGGCAGTGATTACTCCAGTAAGTAGTTCTAGCAGTGATTGATCCAGTAAGTAGTTTTAGCAGTGATTACTCCAGTAACTAGTTCTGGCAGTGATAACTCCAGTAACTAGTTCTGGCAGTGATTGCTCCAGTAAGTAGTTCTAGCAGTGATTGCTCCAGTAAGTAGTTCTAGCAATGATTACTCCAGTAACTAGTTCTAGCAGTGATTACTCCAGTAACTAGTTCTGGCAGTGATTACTCCAGTAACTAGTTCTGGCAGTGATTGCTCAAGTAGTTCTAGCCGTGAATACTCCAGTAACTAGGTCTAGCAGTGATTACTCCAGTAACTAGTTCTGGCAGTGATTTCTCCAGTAAGTATTTCTAGCAGTGATTGCTCCAGTAAGTAGTTCTAGCAGTGATTACTCCAGTAACGAGCTCTAGCAGTGATTACTCCAGTAACTAGTTCTGGCATTATTCACTATATTACAGTATAAGCTGGAAGATAATTAACGGAATCACCAAGACAAACACTGCACATTACATTACGATCTTTCTTACAATTAACACGACTCAACATTCGTTGATACGAAAGGAGCCTTCATTGTTATTATTATCATGAGGGGGTGATAAACCCGTAGGGATTATACATCGCCTGTGGAGGGGAAGGCTCTGCAAGGCATTCAAGCTTAAATAAGGGAACTGTTGGACAGATACAATTCCCTAGATCAAGATCCCCTCACCAGCATCAAGGAACCTCCCTTGGGGGGTAAAGGAACCTTCAAGATGGAAATAGAACAGTAGAGACTGTAGTGGTCAGGATTCTGGCAAGGTACGTGTTTTATCCTTCTGTAGGAACTGTAGGAGACGAGCTACTATGACGGTGTAAAGCGTAACCATAATTTTTAAAGGGGGGTGGACGGGTAAGCCAGCGGAAGGCCTCGGTCAGATGACCAAAAGCTCCAGGTGTGGGTCATTATATGACTAAGACCTGAGTCAGGAAACACTTGTCCTGTTTCCTGATAAACCTTACCTAACCCGACGTGGTTCTAATGTCCTGAGGATATTCCTCCAAGAAAGAACACGAAATAATTGATTCAAAATGGATAAGTTTAGATTTAGAAAGGTTATAGGAAAGTACTGGTTTTGAAATAGAGTAGTAGACGAGTGTAACAGTCTGCCTAATAGGGTTATTGAAGCTAAAACCTTGGGTAGCTTCAAATTTAAGTTAAATACATGAGTGAGAAGGGAAGGATTTAAGTTGGACTTGTACATGAGTTAATACTGTTATCAAGGCTTATTAATTTGGTAGCACTGAAAATGCGTTGAGCAAATATGTTTGTTAGTGAGTTTGGGTTTGAGAAAGACTTGCCTAGTATGGGCCGGTAGACCTACTGCAGTGTTCTTCCTTTCTTATGATGGTGTGCGGAGAGATGGACATACTACAAGGTCTGGATAGCACTCTTGTAGTATCAGTCTGGACAGCACTCTCGTAGTATGTATCAGTCTATCGTAGTATGTATCAGTCTGGACAGCACTGTCGTAGTATATATCAGTCTATCGTAGTATGTATCAGTCTGGACAGCACTGTTCCAGTATGTATCAATCTGGACAGCACTGTCGTAGTATGTATCAGTCTATCGTAGTATGTATCAGTCTGGACAGCACTGTCGTAGTATGTATCAGTCTGGACAGCACTGTCGTAGTATGTATCAGTCTGTACAGCACTGTTCCAGTATGTATCAATCTGGACAGCACTGTCGTAGTATGTATCAGTCTATCGTAGTATGTATCAGTCTGGACAGCACTGTCGTAGTATGTATCAGTCTGGACAGCACTGTCGTAGTATGTATCAGTCTATCGTAGTATGTATCAGTCTGGACAGCACTGTCGTAGTATGTATCAGTCTGGACAGCACTGTCGTAGTATGTATCAGTCTATCGTAGTATGTATCAGTCTGGACAGCACTGTCGTAGTATATATCAGTCTATCGTAGTATGTATCAGTTTGGACAGCACTGTCGTAGTATATATCAGTCTATCGTAGTATGTATCAGTCTGGACAGCACTGTCGTAGTATATATCAGTCTATCGTAGTATGTATCAGTCTGGACAGCACTGTCGTAGTATACATCAGGGCATACAAATTTATACCACTCAACGTTTATAAACACTTATCACGTAGCAATTAAGGTGTGCAGCATTTTACAAAAAATATTCAAGATTTGATGCGCTTACATAAGAATAACTTGTAAACTAGTGATACCTGAATTCTTAAACATAGATGGCGCTGATTATTTTGTTTATGATAAAGTGCTAAGCCCGTGTGGGTCACGCAGCGTCTGGGAAATGGGAGATAAATAGGATTGATCCAAAAGAAGGGGAGGATAACTCAAATTCCTTGTAACAAGAACCCTTCACCGGTATCAAGGCATACCCCTCCCTCTCTCAAGGATCCCAGCTTCCAGTCTCTTGAAGATAAACCTGGCTCTCCTACCTGGGCTGGGCCAGACGTATGAGCAAGTCTCTTGACACCTGTGTCCACTGCTCACTTAGTAGTAAATAGGTACCCAGGTGCTATTTAACAGCTGTGGGTCGCATATCAGGGACTGGAGCAGGGACTGAGGAAGGGACAGGGACCGAGGCAGCGACAGAGGGAGAATAGAAAGGGGATTAAGGAGACTCACTTGGTCTGAGGTTTTGGTTCCCTGTTTTTCCAGTGGCTGGATGTAAGGGCATGAGGCAGGGGCAGGGGTAGGGACTAGGACAGAGGGCAGAAGTGTCACCTGAACGATGGGTCTCCACCTCTCTGCACTTCACACACCGACCACAACTATCTGCTCATTAAATCTGTGAGGTGTTTGCTCCCAGGCAGTGATCCAGCAGAGACGTGCCCTGGCATCCCAGCACCAGTCTTCCTGAGATACAATCCTCCTCTTAGCCACGTTACCACTCTCATCTGTGTTGAAAAATGGTATAAAATACAGACAAATTGATTATTAAGACACATGTACAACAGTTGGGTATCTTTATTGTTGAAACGTTTCGCCCACACAGTAGGCTTCTTCAGTCACATACAGAGGCAGTAGGTGTAGTAGTGAAATGAAGATAATGTAATCAGTCCATCAACCTTTGAGAAATAGTATTTGAGGTGGTCAGTCCCTCAGCTCCATGGAGCTGAACTCTTCTCCAGGCTGAGGGACTCACCACCTCAAACACTATTTCTCCAAGGTTGATGGACTGATTACATCATCTTCATTTCACTACTACACCTACTGCCTCTGTATGTGACTGAAGAAGCCTACAGTGTAGTCGAAACGTTTCAACAATAAAGATACCCAACTGTTGTACATGTGTCTTAATCACCTCTCAGCTCCCACCTTCAGCACACAGCTGCAGTGGGTCCGCTACATCCACGTGAGAATCTGAGAAAGTGTTCAATTGTCTTTCAGTCTGGGTGCAATTTTCACGTCAGTTTCGTAAGAGGGAACAAATAACGTGAGAGTCCTGGGTGTAATTTCGAGGTCGTTTTTAGCCACCTCACGTCCACATTTAGCAGAGATTGAGGAATTCCTCCGCCTCTCACTCCTCTGGTACCGTCTTCAGATTTACAATTACCTTCGCCCAGACACTAGTTGAAGTTATCATACCATGTGAAACAAGTTATTCATATTATTTATAGCATTATTATGCAGAAATCGCGAACAAGCGGTACAAGATGCAAAACAACCACATGGGGAGTTGAATGATAGTTCTAGGCCTTTCGTATTGCAATCAACACATCATCAGGAGCTTGCAATGTTGCAGAAAAGAGGAGGTCCAAGCAAATACAATCACAGGAAGAGAGATAAAGACTGTGTCCGCGTGTCGTGTCAGTATCATATATACACTTGTTTAGTGTATCTTTATAAAGCTGGTCCCTTTGCGTGTGACGTCACGGTACCCGCTGACGTCAGAGGCTCAGCGCATGTGCACAGCCTATCTTAGGCAGACTGCCTCACTACGTTAGACCTACAGGCGAGACAGAAGGTGTGCTGGACTCTCCTTTCACTTACGGTAAATATACCGTAACCATCCAACGAGGAGTATCTTTGACCTCCTATATATCTCTCCCAAGACCCACACGACACGCGTGTGAAGTTAATATTGTGAGGCGTGAGTGAGATGTTAATGTGATCTGTATATAATGTTAATGTTTATGTGACGTGTTTACAAAGCAACTTTAAAAAAGCAGTAAGCAAGACGGTAATGACCCAAGCTGGCACGGAGACTGCAACAACTGCACTTACAAGAAGTAGACTCGCGTGTAAGTCACTGTAAATCACTGCAAGGGCAAGAATAAACAATGACCAGACACTGTTTATCCCGCGTATGTCAACAGTATTTGGTGTTCCCAGGTGGTCACCCATCCAAAATGAGAAACTGCGCTCAAAGTGGTATGGCCGCTTACACAGAATTTGATTCCCCCTAGAGAGATTTTTCAGATTTTGCCACCTAAGCGGCTAGTTTATTGTGCACCCCATATCCATCCTGTGGATGGTAGCATATGGATATACAAAAGGCCTAGGAACTAGGCCTCCAAAGGGTTAACAGAAGTACATCTGGATATATATATCTACAGTTAATTTATCGTTTCAAGCAAATTTAGGAACTTTGCTTAATATGTTTGGTATCTTATTTTCATTAATAAGATACCCGTGACCCCGTGGCCTGGCTGGCAAAGCTCTCGCTTCACACACGGAGGGCCCGGGTTCGATTCCCGGCGGGGTAGAAACATTTCGACGCGTTTCCTTACACCTGTTGTCCTGTTCACCTTGTAGCAAGTAGGTACCTGGGTGTTAGTCGACTGGTGTGGGTCGCATCCTGGGGGACAAGATTAAGGACCACAATGGAAATAAGACAGACAGTCCTCGATGACGCACTGACTTTCCTGGGTGGCTAACCCTCCGGGGTTAAAAATCCGAACGAAATCTTATCTTGACATGTCACGTAGAAATAATGACTGGTGAACAAATTCAATGTACGACACAGAATTCACTCTACATCAGCGGATCTGACGTCTCTACATCTTGCCTGTATTCTACATGACAACTCAAACGCACCTCTCATCTGATAATGTTCATGTTGCAGTACACAAATAACCTACACATATGTGAATTAGACTTAAGACGACGTTTCGGTCCCACTTGGACCATTAACTGACTAATAAATCGTTGCACTAGTCACAACAAGTCGGACCGAAACGTCGTCAAAACTTTCGATCTCTTAAGTGCGGGTTATCTATTTAGTGTGCCTTTCTATTCTTCAGTTTCCAAACCAGACTTGCCAGTGACCAACCTGTAAACGCTATCGCGAGTTTTCCCTACTCTCGCGACCCGGCCTGTGTCCAGGCTCATCTGGTGCTAGCCTGGTCAACCAGGCTGTTGCCGTTGGCGGCCCGCCGCCCCACATGTCCACCACAGCCTGGTTGATCTGGAGGGATGCTGTTTGACATGGGATGCACAATAAACTAGCCACTACCATTCACATAGGAGAACCAGGTTCATTGAACCTGTCTATGTAATGCATCAGTGCAGAACCAGGTTCAGTGAACCGGTCTGTGTAATGCATGAGTGTAGAACCAGGTTCAGTGAACCGGTCTGTGTAATGCATGAGTGTAGAACCAGGTTCACTGAACCGGTCTGTGTAATGCATGAGTGTAGAACCAGGTTCACTGAACCGGCCTGTGTAATGCATGAGTGTAGAACCAGGTTCACTGAACCGGTTACACTACTGTGTATGGAGATGTTGACAGTGGAGGTGGGGAGGGTTTGGGGAAGAGAAACCGTGGCCAATCTGGCCCAGTGTTTCACCTGGGGTATTGGGGCAAACACCAGTGCCCTCCTTCCACCCCTCCCCCCTACCTCATATCTCCTTTCATCCCTCTCCCCCCTACCTCACTTCCCCTTCCCCCTAACACTCACACATACCCCTTCCCCTCCCCGGCCAGCAACAGTAGACAAACAAGTCACATAGTGAGGAAATCAAGATAAATAGGTACCCCGCAGAGCATTCATGCTATCATGTGTGATTATGTGATCATGAGAGGAAGAGACAAGTCAAGGTATGTGAATATTCATGTGATCATGGGAGAAAGTAGGAGAGTACAGGCATGTGATCATTCGTGTGATACCAGTCAAGTTGTCATGTTAATCATAACAGTACAAAACTAAGGAATTTTTTGAGAAAGATAATATTTGCCTGCCTGCCCTCTTGCCTGCCTGCCTTTTTGCCTATCTGCCTGCCTTCTTACCTGCCTGCTTGCCTGCCTTCTTGCCTGCCCTGCCTGTCTGCCGCACACTACCACTAACAACACAGGTGTATATCTCAACGAAGCAATATAGGCAGAAGTCTGCCATTATGATCTCAGTAACATCATATAACACTACAGCTGTGCCTTCCACTTAATACCAGAGTACTCTGCAGTCTTACTAGCCAGAGGTAGTGGATGAACCTTATGGGGAGGCATGGTGGGCTGACCTTATGGGAGGCATGATGGGCTGACCTTATGGGGAGGCATGGTGGGCTGACCTTATGGGGAGGCATGGTGGGCTGACATTACGGGAGGTATGGTGGGCTGGCCTTATGAGGCATGGTGGGCTGACCATATGGGAGGTATGGTGGGCTGACCTTATGGGAGGTATGGTTGGCTGACCTAGTAGCGACCAGCGAAGCAGCGAGGCCAGGAGCTATGAATCAACCCCTGTAATCACATATAGGTGAGTACATGGACCCTAATAAGACCGGCGTCTTATTTACAATGAGCAATAGGTATAAAGGGACATGTACCGAACTCAGGTACACAGTCAGAGACATGTACCGAACTCAGGTACACAGTCAGAGACATGTGCCGAACTCAGGTACACAGTCAGAGACATGTGCCGAACTCAGGTACACAGTCAGGGACATGTACCGAACTCAGGTACACAGTCAGGGACATGTACCATGCTCAGGTACATCTAGCCTAGCCTAAACTAGTAAAGCCAGCCATAATCTATTCTAAATTAACACTGAGGGAGACTTTCTAAACGCATCACATATACGATTTTATTACTAGACAATAGATTTAGATTTAGTACGTGTGGTTGCATGCATGCGCGGGTGGATGGAGAGAGGGAGGGGGGAAGGGAATGAGTGGAGGGGAGTGGGATGGAGGGGGTTAGGAGTAGAGGTTAACAAGTAACATTAACATCACTAACGAGCCGTGGAATAAATTAACACCTCCCACACAACACCTGGAACATCACACCACACATTAACTGCTACAAAAAGCGGCTTTCAAAATCCCGTAACCACTTCCTCCACCAACCGTGATTTTGGACAAGCTGCGCGACCGCAAATTTGCTGGTGGGACGACGGTAAAGATGTTCACTGTAGCAGTGATAATACTCGTTGTGGACGTGGTATGTTGTTCAGTGACTCAATTTGTTCACTGTAGCGGTGGTAACAGCACAGAGTACATACAGCTGGTTACCTTAGTTTGCTCACAGCATAACGGAGGACCACCTGGAGAGGGAGGAAATAATAATGGTGGGCCGTCGAACCCTCACCACAACGCAGAAACACACGCCGGGAGCTGCATTCCCCCTCAGCGTATATAAGCTGCGAGTTTACTGTAATCCCTATTTTAGGGATTAACGTGTATTCTTGTGGTGAAAAGGTTACTTGCAGCCTTTAATGGCCCTAGTAGAGTCGATAGGCTTTAAACCCCATTAAACTATCATCTACAGGTTCTACAGCCTCAAGAAGGTTCCTACGGCTCAGGCCGTCGCAGCCCTTACAGAGTAACAAAAACAACACCCTAAAAGACAGACAACCACAACAAACTTTTAATGTGACTAAGATCCGCTCTGTGTAGAGCTTTATCAAGTCACTTGAGTTTCATCAAGCCAAACTACTTGATAAAGCTTTACATCGTGCGAAACGTGTTGCCAAGCTTGCTGTTTGCTTATCTCTCTTCTTCAGTAGCGTCGACAGTTACATTCCGTATTCATGACAGCCTGTAGGCGCGGAGGATGCGCCAACCAACACCAATGTTATCCTACGAGCAGCTGTCACCTGCACACTAGCTTATACTCACCTATATGTTTATATACTATGAGATGTATACCTCTCAGTGTATATATATACATATATATTATTGTAACCACGAACGAACGGTATTGATCAATAACAACACTGCGACTAGCCAAGAATTCGAACCCATGTTGTTTTGGACCGCCTCATGGTGAGCGAAAACCACATGATGCTCTAACCCACAGGACCACCAAATCCTACAGGAATCAAGCACCCAGCAGAGCTAGGAGTGTTACCTTGATCCGAGTACATACGGTGGTGTGGGTGCCTCTGAGGAGAAGTAAATTAGCTCAAGAGGCACCCACACCACCATATGTCCTTCGATCAAGGTAACACTCCTAGCTCTGCTGGGTGGTTGATTCTTGTAGGATTTGGTGGTCCTGTGGGTTAGAGAGTCATGTGGTTTTCGCTCACCATGAGGCGGGCCAAAACAACATTGGTCAGTTAGCAAGAACTCATTTAAAATTAATTCCTTTCTAAAATTTTCTCTTATACTTTTAAAGATATATATTTTTTCATTTATGTTAATGTAAAAATTAATAAATTTGTACCCAAAGAACCTTAGTAAACTTACCTAACCTTATTATAACAAGCGCAATTTAATTTAGCCTAATCCAACTAAATATATTTTAGATAAGTTTACAATAATTTAATAATAAACAAACACAGTGAAATATTTTGTTTCGTGCGGTTCAGAATGAATTTTGCGAAATTATTGCATACACAAATTTTAGCTTGTCTTATTCGGCGAGAAGAGCGCTGCTATTTAAGCCAAAATCGCAAGTTTGACCTATTCGGCAGGACACACACACACTCATATATATATATATATATATATATATATATATATATATATATATATATATATATATATATATATTTGTGTGTGTGTGTGTGTGTGTGTGTGTGTGTGTGTGTGTGTGTGTGTGTGTCGTGCCGAATAGGTAAAGCTTGTGATTTTGGCTTAAATAGCAGCGCTCTTCTCGCCGAATAAGGTATGGAAAAATTATTTTGATATCCAGGGAGAGAGAGAGAGAGAGTGTGAGAGAGAGAGAGAGAGAGAGAGAGAGAGAGAGAGAGAGAGAGAGAGAGAGAGGGGGGGGGGGTATTTAACATCTCATCCACCACTGATATATCCTCACTTCTATCCAGGAAGGTGGTGGGAAGCTGGAACAAGTGTCCATGTTAATGACTCTACTAGGTCATTAGAAGTGGTTAACGGCGGCATTCACCACTGGGGGGTCAAGAGTGAGGCGTGAGGAGGTGATCAATTAAGATAATGATACAAGAACCAACATGAACACCGAATAACCTCTGACTGACTCCTCATGCAAGTTAATGCCTTCCTCCTTCCCTGGTTTTCCCCTTGTTTTCCTCCTCCTCTTCCTCCTCCTCCTCTTCTTCCTCCTCCTCCTCCTCCTTAGTTTATTCCCGCTCTACATGTTCTCCGGCACCTCCCTTAATTTATGCACACTCCTCTGGTATTACTAGCCTCACCCACACAGTCTATCCACTACAGTCTCTCCCACACACTATCTATCCAGGACAGCCTCACCCACACAGTCTATCCACTACAGTCTCTCCCACACACTATCTATCCAGGACAGCCTCACCCACACAGTCTATCCACTACAGTCTCTCCACACACTATCTATCCAGGACAGCCTCACCCACACAGTCTATCCACTACAGTCTCTCCACACACTATCTATCCAGGACAGCCTCACCCACACAGTCTATCCACTACAGTCTCTCCCACACACTATCTATCCAGGACAGCCTCACCCACACAGTCTATCCACTACAGTCTCTCCCACACACTATCTATCCAGGACAGCCTCACCCACACAGTCTATCCACTACAGTCTCTCCCACACTATCTATCCAGGACAGCCTCACCCACACAGTCTATCCACTACAGTCTCTCCCACACACTATCTATCCAGGACAGCCTCACCCACACAGTCTATCCACTACAGTCTCTCCCACACACTATATCCAGGACAGCCTCACCCACACAGTCTATCCACTACAGTCTCTCCCACACACTATCTATCCAGGACAGCCTCACCCACACAGTCTATCCACTACAGTCTCTCCCACACACTATCTATCCAGGACAGCCTCACCCACACAGTCTATCCACTACAGTCTCTCCCACACACTATATCCAGGACAGCCTCACCCACACACCATCTATCCAGGACAGCCTCCCCCACACAGTCTATCAACTACAGTCTCTCCCATACACCATCTAGTAACACCCTCACCCATACAGCCTACCCACTACAGTCTCTCCCACACCATCTAGGAACACCCTCACCCACACAGTCTACCCACTACAGTCTCTCCCACACACCATCTAGGAACACCCTCACCCACACAGCCTACCCACTACAGTCTCTCCCACACACCATCTAGGAACACCCTCACCCACACAGCCTACCCACTACAGTCTCTCCTACACACCATCTAGTAACACTCTCACCCACACAGCCTACCCACTACAGTCTCTCCCACACACCATCTTGGAACACCCTCACCCACACAGCCTACCCACTACAGTCTCTCCCACACACCAACTAGTAACACCCTCACCCACACAGCCTACCCACTACAGTCTCTCCTACACACCATCTAGTAACACCCTCACCCACACAGCCTACCCACCACAGTCTCTCCCACACACCATCTAGTAACACCCTCACCCACACAGTCTATCCACTACAGTCTCTCCCACACACCATCTAGGAACACCCTCACCCACACAGCCTACCCACTAATAATATTTCCAAGAATAAATGTTTCAACACCTGTGAAGCAAAGAATACACCTGCCTAACACACCTGCCTAACCAGATACACACCTGAGGGATTAAAGTTGCATTTTATTAAAACCACGCGCGCACACACACACACACACACATTGTGGAGGCCGGATCCATACACAGCTTTAAGAAGAGGTATGATAAAGCTCATGTAACAGGAAGTGTGATCTAGTAGCGGCCAGTGAAGAGGCGGGGCCAGGAGCTGTGAATCGACCCCTGCAACCACAACTAGGTAAGTACAACTAGGTGAGTACACACACACGGAATCCCAAGACAAGTGGAGGTAAAGGGAAGAATAACAATAAGTAAATCAGATTTAATAGTTATAACGGAGACTAACCTCAGAGGAATGATAAACACTGTATTCCCTGAGGGATATCACACACTGAGAGAGTATATGGGAAATACAGGACACTGAGGTAACCTGCTGAGGACTATCTACTTCTAACTAGTTTTAGGACTTCTGTCTAGAAGTTTGAGGCAAGAATAGTAAAGCAGAGAGAGAGAGAGAGAGAGAGAGAGAGAGAGAGAGAGAGAGAGAGAGAGAGAGAGAGAGAGAGAGAGAAAGAGAATATTTCGTGAGATACTGATTACTCTATCTTAACATCCTACAAGGGATTAATGGACCACTCACGGATGATAGATTAATGAATAATTTTTTTTATAACCTAAGGCAGACTAACCCCTTCCCCACCTTACTACCCCCTTACCCCAAGAATCCCTTTCCTAACCTACCCACAACCTCCAAGTTGACCTTTTTTTTATTAGCTGAGTCCTTTACGACGCCTTAAAGCCTGGACCCGGGGTTAGGGAGTCAGGACATGATGGTGTACAGGGCCCGGGGCGAGAGGCTAATTATCTCTTACAAGCTTACTGTAGTAGTAACAGCAGTAACATCTGCAGTGGCAGCAGAAGTAGCAGCAGCAACAGTAGCAGCATCAGCAGTAGCGGCTGCAGCTGCGGCATCAGGAGCAGCCAACAATCCACCACCATCCCTGCCTAAACACAGGATATATACACCAGGTGAAGCATGTCTCTCAGTATATACACACTTGAGGTTATACTTTCACTGCTATTGTATGGACCCAAGTATTCCAGATGGGTGGTGAACAGGTTACATGCAGCCTTAATGACCCTAGTGTAGTCGATAGACTTGAAACTGCATTAACCAGCTAACCCTCCACCACTGTCAACCTCACTTCCACCTCCTCCTCCCTTCAACCCACTACCTCCTTCCCTCCAGAGTTAATACTATTCTATAGCTCCTGTCCTTATGATTCTCTGATGCTGCTGAGTGTTAATGTTGCCTGCAGTGCTTGATGCTGCCTAGTGTTAATGTCTGCTTGATCTCCGGTGTTAATGTTGCCTGCGTGCTGATGCTGCCTGAGTGTTAATGTTGCCTGCGTGCTGATGCTGCCTGAGTGTTAATGTTGCCTGCGTGCTGATGCTGCCTGAGTGTTAATGTTGCCTGCGTGCTGATGCTGCCTGAGTGTTAATGTTGCCTGCGTGCTGATGCTGCCTGAGTGTTAATGTTGCCTGCGTGCTGATGCTGCCTGAGTGTTAATGTTGCCTGCGTGCTGATGCTGCCTGAGTGTTAATGTTGCCTGCGTGCTGATGCTGCCTGGGTGTTAATGTTGCCTGCGTGTTGATGCTGCCTGAGTATTAATGTTACCTGCGTGTTGATGCTGCCTGAGTATTAATGTTGCCTGCGTGCTGATGCTGCCTGAGTATTAATGTTGCCTGCGTGCTGATGCTGCCTGAGTGTTAATGTCAGCTAGCAATAAAAACAGACTTGGAATAGAAAGCAAAAGTGGACAAAGAGGAGAGCTTGCTGACAGAGGTGTGCTGTGTTATACAATCCACGCAGGTGCACTGACCACAGTGAAGGTTGGGCACCGCCTGAGAGGGCAATGAGTGCCCCACAACACGTAAATATTGAAAAAAATGAAGGTAGAGTAACTGATGAAGGAAAACTGAATGACATGATTCTCACATCCCCTGATTGAGGATATTTTTTTTATATTCCCTTGATGGATTTCGAAGATTTTTCCTTCTCCCGGAGCCCAGCCCTTGGCCAGGCTTGTCTGGTGCTTGCCTGGTCAACCAGGCTGTTACTGCCTCTATAATTGTCTTCCTGATGATGCTATAGTACTGATTCTTGCCAGGATTAAATAACTATCATGTAAAGCAAAGCAAACTATTTTGGAGCATAAACTCAAGGCACAAGAAAGTGTAGTTCACTACTTAGTGTAGTTTGAAATTACTCTCAAGGTGCTAGTAAAGACAAGGTGTGTTCACCTTATATATATATATATATATATATATATATATATATATATATATATATATATATATATATATATATATATATATATATATATATATATATATATATATCGTGTAGGTCATTGAGCATAAAGAACTGTGGAAGGTCGACCCTACGTCAGGTACGTAGATAACCAGATACCTATTATCCTACGTCAGGTACCTAGGTAACCAGATACCTATTTGCCTGTAGGTGAGCAGGAGTCAGTAGGTGTGGGGAGACTTATAGATCTTCAGTAGAGAGAGCGGGATTAATGAAGGAGAGAGGCGTGAAGGTGGATGGTAGGGAGGGGCAGGACACCATCATTACGACCTTGATGACACCTGTAATTAAGGCAGTGGCGTGCGTGTCACGGACAAGGAGGGAGTACAGTGGGAGTGGTGGCAATACACTGAGCTTTGCCACGGGGACTGAGCACAGAGTCACGCTCAGCACACTACACTAGTAGCTTCTCAACCCTTGATTCACCCCCCCCCTCTCTCTCTCTCTCTCACACCTCTGAGGGTTCATTAGGAACGTTTCGCCTCCTGACAAAACGTTTCCACAATAAATGTGCTGAACTGTGCATCCATATTTTCCCTCCCACCTACTGTGTACCCTTCCTTCTACCTTCTCTCCCACCTACTGTGTACCCTTCCTTCTACCTTCTCTCCCACCTACTGTGTACCCTTCCTTCTACCTTCCCTCCCACCTACTGTGTACCCTTCCTTCTACCTTCCTCCCACCTACTGTGTACCCTTCCTTCTACCTTCCCTCCCACCTACTGTGTACCCTTCCTTCTACCTTCCCTCCCACCTACTGTGTACCCTTCCTTCTACCTTCCCTCCCACACTGTGTACCCTTCCTTCTACCTTCTCTCCCACACACTGTGTACCCTTCCTTCTACCTTCCCTCCCACACACTGTGTACCCTTCCTTCTACCTTCTCTCCCACCACTGTGTACCCTTCCTTCTACCTTCTCTCCCACACACTGTGTACCCTTCCTTCTACCTTCCCTCCCACACACTGTGTACCCTTCCTTCTACCTTCTCTCCCACCTACTGTGTACCCTTCCTTCTACCTTCCCTCCCACCTACTGTGTACCCTTCCTTCTACCTTCTCTCCCACCTACTGTGTACCCTTCCTTCTACCTTCTCTCCCACCTACTGTGTACCCTTCCTTCTACCTTCCCTCCCACCTAATGTGTACCCTTCCTTCTACCTTCCCTCCCACCTACTGTGTACCCTTCCTTCTACCTTCTCTCCCACACACTGTGTACCCTTCCTTCTACCTTCTCTCCCACATGTGTACCCTTCCTTCTACCTTCCTCCCACACACTGTGTACCTTCCTTCTACCTTCCTCCCACACACTGTGTACCCTTCCTTCTACTTCTCTCCCCACACGTGTACCTTCCTTCTACCTTCCTCTCCCACACACTGTGTACCCTTCCTTCTACCTTCCCTCCCACACACTGTGTACCCTTCCTTCTACCTTCTCTCCCACACACTGTGTACCCTTCCTTCTACCTTCTCTCCCACACACTGTGTACCCTTCCTTCTACCTTCCCTCCCACACACTGTGTACCCTTCCTTCTACCTTCTCTCCCACACACTGTGTACCCTTCCTTCTACCTTCTCTTCCACCTACTGTGTACCCTTCCTTCTACCTTCTCTCCCACCTACTGTGTACCCTTCCTTCTACCTTCCTCCCACCTACTGTGTACCCTTCCTTCTACCTTCCCTCCCACCTACTATGTACCCTTCCTTCTACCTTCCCTCCCACCTACTGTGTACCCTTCCTTCTACCTTCCCTCCCACCTACTGTGTACCCTTCTACCTTGTCTCCCACCTACTGTGTACCCTTCCTTCTACCTTCCATCCCACCTACTGTGTACCCTTCCTTCTACCTTCCCTCCCACCTAATGTGTACCCTTCGTTCTACCTTCCCTCCCACCTACTGTGTACCCTTCCTTCTACCTTCTCCCCACTTTACTATGTACCCTTCTTCTACCTTCCTCCCACCTACTGTGTACCGTTCCTTCTACCTTCCTCCCACCTACTTGTACCCTTCTTCTACCTTCCCTCCCACCTACTGTGTACCTTCCTTCTACCTTCCCTCCACCTACTGTGTACCCTTCCTTCTACCTTCCTCCCACCTACTGTGTACCTTCCTTCTACCTTCCTCCCACCTACTTGTACCTTCCTTCTACCTTCCCTCCCACCTACTGTGTACCCTTCCTTCTACCTTCCCTCCCACCTACTGTGTACCCTTCTACCTTGTCTCCCACCTACTGTGTACCCTTCCTTCTACCTTCCATCCCACCTACTGTGTACTTCCTTCTACCTTCCCTCCCACCTAATGTGTACCCTTCGTTCTACCTTCCCTCCCACCTACTGTGTACCCTTCCTTCTACCTTCTCTCCCATTTACTATGTACCCTTCATTCTACCTTCCCTCCCACCTACTGTGTACCGTTCCTTCTACCTTCCCTCCCACCTACTGTGTACCCTTCCTTCTACCTTCCCTCCCACCTACTGTGTAACCTTCCTTCTACCTTCCCTCCCACCTACTGTGTACCCTTCCTTCTACCTTCCTCCCACCTACTTGTACCCTTCCTTCTACCTTCCCTCCCACCACTGTGTACCCTTCCTTCTACCTTCCCTCCCACACACTGTGTCCCTTCCTTCTACCTTCCTCCACACATTCCCTTCCTTCTCCTTCCCCCACACACTGTGTACCCTTCCTTCTACCTTCCCTCCCACACACTGTGTACCCTTCCTTCTACCTTCCCTCCCACCTACTGTGTACCCTTCCTTCTACCTTGTCTCCCACCTACTGTGTACCCTTCCTTCTACCTTCCTTCCCACCTACTGTGTACCCTTCCTTCTACCTTCCTTCCCACCTACTGTGTACCCTTCCTTCTACCTTCCTTCCCACCTACTGTGTACCCTTCCTTCTACCTTCCTTCCCACCTACTGTGTACCCTTCTACCTTCCCTCTATTCTTCACAGTTCCTTATTCCTCTGTTCTCTCTCCCTCTGCAATTCACGGTCTTTCTTCTCTACCCTTCCCTTCCCTGTATTACCCCTTCTTCCCTACCCTTCTCTTCCATCTACTATCTACTGTCTATCAGTCCTTACAGTCCTCTCCATTATTCCTAGCACCTCCTCCTCTACTATTCATTTTCTCTCCCTCCCTTTCCCTCCACTCACTGTCATTAGTGTCTTTAATTGTTATTGTTTTTCTTTCAGCTTTTGTTGGGAGACTTTTCTCTTACTATTCTTCCTCCGCCTCACTGTTGTTCCTTTCTCTTCTTCTTTATCTTATCCTGACTTTTGTTTTTGTTGTTGTGGCTGCTGCTGCTGTTGTTGCAGTTGATGTTTTTGCTGTTGTGGTTGATGCTGTTGCTGTTGTGACTGCTGCTAATGAATGATGCTGTTGCTGATATTTGATGCTGCTGCTGTTGCTGCTTTTGTTGTTATTGTGGTTGCTGTTGCTGCTTTTCTTGTTATTGTGGTTGCTGTTGCTTCCGCTGTTGTTTTCGTTGCTGTGGTTGTAGCTGCTGCTTGTGCTAGCTGCTGTTATTGTCGTAGTTGCGGGTGCTGCTAAAGCTGGTGTCGTAGTTGTGGGTGCTGCTAAAGCTGGTGTCGTAGTTGTGGGTGCTGCTAAAGCTGGTGTCGTAGTTGTGGGTGCTGCTAAAGCTGGTGTCGTAGTTGTGGGTGCTGCTAAAGCTGGTGTCGTAGTTGTGGGTGCTGCTAAAGCTGGTGTCGTAGTTGTGGGTGCTGCTAAAGCTGGTGTCGTAGTTGTGGGTGCTGCTAAAGCTGGTGTCGTAGTTGTGGGTGCTGCTAAAGCTGGTGTCGTAGTTGTGGGTGCTGCTAAAGCTGGTGTCGTAGTTGTGACTGCTGCTAAAGCTGGTGTCGTAGTTGTGGGTGCTGTTGTAGCGTCTCACCAGCAGCCTCCGTGGTTCTTACGGCGCGTCTGGAGACTTTAAAACGTGACCTTGAGAACGCTTCTAGCACCTCATTACGCATTGGGAAGACCCTAACCCCTAGGGCAACCCTTTATTGGGGTCACCAGGCCGCTGAAGATCATACCCGTTAAAAGAAGGCCCTACCTACCCCTTAGAGGAAGGCCCTAACAATTAGATTAAGGGGGTAGGAATATCAAAAGGCATATCATAGAATTTGTTCCTAAGGGAAAAAACTTGCCAGTTAAGGGAAGACGGTGCCCTTTGGGGAAAACCTTCGGCCCTTTATTGTGGTAGGTAGACTGTCATGAAGACCTTGAACGTTAGAGGACACAGTGTAAGTGGGAAAGAGGCAAGAAAGGTAAATGTAAGGAGAATCAGAAAGAGATTTAGGAGAAATAGCCAACTAACATTATCACATACACATCCTTCACTTGTTCCTCTCGTTCTATTTGGTGGTCGTGTTGCGCTTCGTATACAGCACCACCTTTACCTTTGATGAGTTGCGAGAGTTTTTATACTCCCGGAGCCCGGCCATGGGTCAGGCTCCTCTGGTGCTTGCCTAGTCAACCAGGCTGTTGCTATTGGTGGCTCGATGACAGTGCCCCTTTTGAGTTCTTCATTCTTTCCATATCTAAGCAGCTGACACCACTACTTATTACCACCAGGTAGAAGTTAGGGTTAATCTTACCCTAAATACTCCGGGCTTTCTGCATGTACATCTAAATGTCACCCATCTGCAAACATTGTATTATGCTGAAATAAAATTATTATTATTAATATTATTATTATTATTATTATTATTAAATATGCTATTCCCCACTGCCTGCTGGAACACTTCTCGTATCTTCGACCAGTTTTCGTGTTTTACATCCACGTGATTATCATGCTTATTTTTGTATCATCGACAAATGATAGACAACTGTGGCTAGTGTTTTTATCTATCTGCTAACAATATGAATAACAGCAACGGTTCCAGAACTGTACCTTGAGGTCATGAACGTTTTACGCCGCTAATGCTATATTTTGATTTGCTTACTACTACTGTTTGTGTTTTATCTATCAGAAAGTCAAATAACCATCAAATGCAAATATTCATGAAATGGAAAGAGATTTGACGAATGCAATCACGAATTGACTGCACAGAAATGAGGGTGAGAGGCCGGTGACTACAGTCAGCCACTACAATCACCAGGATGCCAGACACTAGTCACTACATACACTATACTGTCAAGTCACTACAGTCTCAGTCACTACACACACTATACTGTCAGTCACTACAGCGTCACCCAAGCAACAAAGACAAAAACTTGTAATACACTAAAACTGTAATTATGTACACACAGAGAGGGAGGAAATGTTATGAACCTCTTGGGCTTATGTATTGTGAAGACTGACGTTGAAGGACGGTGGTGTGTGTGTGTGTGTGTGTGTGTGTGTGTGTGTGTGTGTGTGTGTGTGTGTGTGTGTGTGTGAGAGAGAGAGAGAGACATCGTAGTATCCCGTCTTCAGTATATTTTATTCGTTATGTTGTTTGTTAATTTCCAGCTGTTGTGGGACAGTGGAAATAACGTAAACACGTACTATAACACCCAAGGAAAAAAAAACTTTCCCCAACATTAGCCACGCCTCATTAATGCGTAACAACACCTGCGATAACACCAACAACATCTATCCAAACACCAGCAACACCTTCTCTAACACCCTCAACATCTTCTCTAACACCCAGAACATCTCGTTAACACTCGCAAGAGATCACTAACACAACACCTTTCCTAAAACAAGAAACACCTGCCCTAACATCCGCAACACCTCACCAGTACATACCTACCAAAACAACTATAACTACAGAACACACACACACACACACACACACTAACTAACTAACTAACTAACTAACTAAGCATCACCAGAAACGAGAGAACACAAGATATACTAGCTCTTGGAGCAGGGAGAGTGGACCCAGTAGCGACCAGACGAAGTGGGGCCAGGAGCTGTGAATCGAACCCTAGAACCACAAATAGATGAGTACACACTCACACACACTAAGCATCACCAGAAACTAGAGAACACATCAAGGCCACTGTCACACAGTGGAGTGATCAACTTTTCTAGCCTCCCTCAATTACACAATTTCCATTACAACTTTTTACCACTCTAAGTGGCTAATAATAAGCAAGAACCAGCCACAACACAACAGATAAAACCTGATTACTCTCACTTTTTTTTAATAAGAGTTCAATATTACTTCCTGAATTGCCCTTTAAGAGTGGGAGAAGAGACCTTGATGATGCTGTAGGGCTCTTGATCTAAGGAACTGAAGCTAATTTATTTTTTCTGGGATCGAAACTTACTGCTTTAGCGCTTCCTAGGGAATATACTACGACTACTGCTATTGTTACCACTACTAATATTACTACCACAACCACTGCTAACATCAACAGAAATATTAATTATTATCCCTACGGATAATTATACACTGTATTCCCAACAGTCATATATACTGTCGTATATACTATATCGATACATAAATACATATATACTGGTATATAAGTATATACTGGACACACAACCACGAACAAATGGTTTTCTAAGCAATTAACAAACTGCGGCTAGCCGGGGATCGAACCCGTGTTATTTTAGCCCTCCTCGTGGGAAGCAAGTCAAAATTCACGACGCTCTAACCACTGGGCCATCAATACTACAAACACCATGCACCCAGTAGCACTGGGCATGCTTCATGATACCAGGACAAACGTGGCTGTGCTAAGTTCACGACTAATTTTATATAAACTATTAAAATTTTCCTTAATTTTTCCCTTAAAAAATTAGAGAGCAAGATTTATTAAAAATTATGATAATTTACAAGTTCCTATACAATACAAATGAATGTTCTTATTTATATAAATATTGTAGCTATTGTGGCTGATGGAATTTTGTAAAAGTTTGCAATGAAACAAGAATTTTGTAAAATTTTGCAATGAAACATAAGAATTTTGTAAAATTTTGCAATGAAACATAAGAATTTTGTAAAATTTTGCAATGAAACATAAGAATTTTGTAAAAATTTGCAATGAAACATAAGAATTTTGTAAAAATTTGCAATGAAAAAGAATTTTGTAAAAGTTTGCAATGAAACAAGAATTTTGTAAAAGTTTGCAATGAAACAAGAATTTTGTAAAAGTTTGCAATGAAACAACAGGTAACAGAGCCAACGGGTAGTGAAAATATACTGGATATAATATTCACGAACAACGAGGAACTAATGGGAGACATAATGACTAAAACAATAATAAACTCTGAGCACAACATCATAGGACAAACGAGTATAAAACTGAGGGTTGGGAGACTCCAAGTAATAATATACCAGGAGGAATGTTTAGTAAGTTTAACTTCAACAATAAGAGTAGTAGGAAAACTCTGGAGACCCATTAAGGTAATATCAGAGTAATGAAGGTACGTCAGAGAGCCTCAAGCTAGTGTGGACACTCCAAGTATTTAACCAAGATTCTGCTGTCGTTGCTGTTACTGCTGTTGCTGCTGCCACTACTGTTGCTGTTATTGTTGCTGCCTCTGCTGTTGCTGCTGCCACTACTGTTGCTACTGTTACTGATGCTTCTGTTACTGTTACTGCTACCACTACTATTGCTGTTCTTGCTGCTGCCACTATTGTTGCTTCTGCCTCTGTTGTTGTGATGTTACTGCTGCCACTACTGTTGCTGCTGTTACTGCTGCCACTACTGTTAGTGGTGTGTGGTGCCTGCAGCGGACACCATCACAACTCAACAATCAACATTACCACTCTCGCCCGTCACCACAAATGGCTGCCATCCTAGAATAATGTGACTCGCTTTCCGCCTTAACACCTCTCTGTCGACAAGTGTGATAATGTTATGTCTACGTCACTACTGGTGACACAGCAGACAGTACTGTGCAAGTGACAGGTGAAAGGCAGTGACACAGCAGACAACAGTACTGTGCAAGTGGCAGGTGAAACAGTAGATAACAACACTGTGCAAATGACAGGAGGAGGAGGAAGGTAGTGGATGATTAAGGAAAAAGGGGAAATAGGAGGAAAGGAGATGATGGAAGATGAGGAGATAGAGGAAGAAGAAGATTTTTAAACAAAACTGCATACATCAGCAGTGTGCTGCCTCCCCCTGTAGGAAGTGGTTGAAAGGGGAAGGATGGGAAGCGTGAAAGGGGGTGGAAAAGGGCTGGACGGAAGGGGGAGGGTGTAACGCTTGCTGGTGTTACGTAACTGGCGGAGAGGGGAAATAGGGGAGGAGGGGGGGGGTTGTGAGTTGTAAATCTGTGCTTACTCAACCGAAAGGACCCGTGTTCGACTCCCGGGGCGAGATGAGACGTATTAGTCTCTTAACCTGAGGTGAGACCCTGTTCACCTAGCAATGAGTAGGTACTTCTCATGGGTTGCATCCTACTTAACAATCCCAATCAAAATACCTTATAATACCAAGCTTAGTTATCCTGTGCTAACACCTCTCTTAATCCTAAGGATGTCCCTCCTCCTCCTCCTCCTCCTCCTTCTTCTTCTTCTTCTTCTTCTTCTTCTTCTTCTTCTTCTTCTTCTTCTTCTTCTTCTTCTTCTTCTTTCTTCTTCTTCTTCTTCTTCATTCTGCCAACGAACAATACTGACAAGAAAAATGTCCAAAATGTCGAGCCTACTGAAAACATTTATACTCAAATGTCTCATTCCAAATGTATCTCTTAGTGATATATATATATATATATATATATATATATATATATATATATATATATATATATATATATATATATATATATATGTATATATACAATGAGATGTGTGTGTATCTTCGTATATATACTGAGATGTGTACATCTGCCAGTGTATAACCTGACAGTTTACAATGGTCATTTTTTAAGTATCAAAGTAGCCATGAGCACAGTGTACGTGTGACTGTGACTTACAGTCGTACAACTTTAAACTTAACTCACCACTAAAGTAGTACTGAAATAGTACTGAAGTAGTACAGACAGAGGTGATAAATAACTACAAGACACCTGGAGTTCTTAACCCGAAGTGATTGGAATTTGTTCCCTGGCTGGAATTAGTTAGGCCAATAACTGAATATCTGTGTGTTTTTTTTCCCTTATGTAGTCTCTCTCTCTCTCTCTCTCTCTCTCTCTCTCTACAATATTTTAAAAGTTGCCTGGTAGATTTAATTCTCACGTCAGACGCAAATTTGCACTAAATTGCTCTGCTTGTCTAGTAAATAAGAGTGAGTTATCTTGACTCTCACACGCTGTCACTGAACAAGACCAACTAGCTCTCTCTCTCTCTCTCTCTCTCTCTCTCTCTCTCTCTCTCTCTCTCCGATGTAGATGAATGGTTCAGAGAACCGACAAGTTGTTAAATTAGACACATATGCAACACTTGGGTATCTTTATTGAGGAAACGTTTCGCCACACAGTGGCTTCATCAGTCCAATACAAAGTAGAAAGGTGTAAGGAGAGGAGGAGTTTGAGGTTATCAGTCCCTCGGCCTGGAGTCGATGTGTTCAGTCCATCAGGTCATAGTGGTTGATACCACTATGACCTGCCTCCTCCTGCTGCATCTCACCTGATTACAGCATATAAGCCACCTCTACGGCCTTGTGCTACACTTCTAACAAGATTGATGGACTGAACACATCGACTCCAGGCCGAGGGACTGATAACCTCAAACTCCTCCTCTCCTTACACCTTTCTACTTTGTATTGGACTGATGAAGCCACTGTGTGGCGAAACGTTTCCTCAATAAAGATACCCAAGTGTTGCATATGTGTCTAATTTAACTCTCTCTCTCTCTCTCTCTCTCTCTCTCTCTCTCTCTCTCTCTTTCTCTCCACTCGTTATGGTGTCACTACACTGCACCATCTTTCAATATCTATAACCTAAGAAACCTTGAGCACTGATCACTACATTACTTCCCTCACCACAAACACCATCACTACTAGCATCACCACCATATAACCACCACAGTATCACCACCATAACCACCACAGTATCACCACCATAACCACCACAGTATCACCACCATAACCACCACAGTAGCACCAGCATAACCATCACAGAGTAGCACCACCATAACCACCACGACAACCACCACTACCACCATCAACAACAACCTTCACTAGCAAGGGGTTCCCACGGGCCTGGGAAATGACCTCCTTCGCTACGTTTCTCAAGTTTTTACTCTTGGATCCTGGTGTCAGGTTCAACGTAACCACTCAGGACAAGGGATTCCTGCAGTCATCATCCTTGGAGGATAATACTGCATATCCTCACACTATTATACCATCCTCAAGGATAGATATCCTCCATCGCACGATATACACAGAGAGGTGTATATTTCTCAGTCTATATACACAGAGATTACTATAATCCATATTTTCGGAGATTATGTATTCTTGATTGTAGTGAACAGGCTACATGTAGCAATAATGATCATGGTGTAGTCGACAGGCTTTAAACCTAAATAATTAACCAACAATCGTCGATAACAGTCTTAATCTCTACACAGAAAGCAACATTAAGGGTAATGTTCACCAGGTGCCAGATGAACCAGGCTGGTTGATCTGGTGCCAGCCTGGTTAAGTAGGCAAACACCACACGAGCCTGGCCCACGGCCGGGATCCGAGAATAGAAAAACTCTCGCAACTCATCAAAGGTATATCAAAGGACACAAATGTAACTAAAATGTCACATTTGTTGCACCTGTGACCATTTACCTAACGAGTTTCTTCATGTCCTTCATAAAGAACACAAAGGCACAATACCGTGACTGCAACAATACACAAATAACCCTCACATGGAGGACAGGAGCTTACCACGACGTTTCGGTCCTACTTGGACCATTTACAAAGTCACACCCTTCATGCTGCTGAAGGGCTCTAAATCCCTTCACCAGGCGTTGAGTGACCCCTACGGGTTCATTCAACCGGTACTTGGGACAGTAGGTCTGATGCAGTGCTCCTGCCTTCTTTAAGTGGATGTGACTTGGACCTGCAGAACATGGGCCAGTAGGCCTGTTACAGTGCTCCTTTTGTTTTTATGGTTATGTGGACCTGCGGGAAGCAAGCAGGAAGAGTCTGGCTGACCAATAAAAACCGCTGACAGGTACAAGCTACAGAGGACCCTGGGAAAGACCATTTATTATGACAAGTAACACAGGTAACTCCCTGCCTAAGATTGTCAGTCGCCTTGTCAAGGTTCACCTGTACAAGGTTACGGGAACCGGATACACACACACACACACTACGTCAGGCCCATATTGGAGTATGCAGCACCAGTATGGAACCCATACCTGGTCAAACACGTCAATAAATTAGAGAAAGTGCAAAGGTTTGCAATAAGAACAGTCCCGAATCTGAGGGGGTTTGTTCTACGAGGAGAGGTTAAGGGAACTCAACCTTGCAACACTGAAAGATAGGAGAGATAGGTGAGACATGATAACAACATATAAAATACTGAGAGGAATTGACAGGGTGGATAGGGACAGAATGTTTCAGAGATGTGACACAGCAACAAGGGGTCACAACTGGAAGTTGAAAACTCAGATGAGTCACAGGGATGTTAGGAAGTACTTCTTCAGTCATAGAGTTGTCAGGAAGTGGAACAATCTGGAGAGTGATGTAGTGGAGGCAGGAGCCATATATAGCTTTAAGAAGAGGTATGATAAAGCTCATGGAGCGGGTAGAGTGACCGAGTAGCGGCCAGTGAAGAGGCGGGGCCATGAACTATGACTCGACCCCTGCAACCACAACTAGGTGAGTACACAGTCTAACACAGACCACAAACGTAAGTTGCATAGCCCAGCGTAGCACAGAGCAACGAGGAAATACTTAAGCCTAAGACTAAGAAAGAAATACGGTACATGAACTAGAGACCATAGCAGAGCAGAAGCTAACTTCCTGCTCAGACTCAAACGTAAACACACGCCAATAGTTAAGAGACGACCCAAGAGCTAGAGTCTAACCACCACAAAACTCAACAGGATAATCAAAAAATATTCTCACACATACGCCACGGGAGAATATCAATTCATCTGTTAATATCTGTCTTGAGTTATTGCGTTCGGGGGTACGCGCATGCGTTACTACGTACTCAAGTCGTTTAGCATCGATGCCTTTCCATTATAACCCCTGCAGGAGATGTGCCGAGTCCTGACAGGAGAGGAAAAAGTCCCACTACCGTGGCTGCAACAAATGACAACACGAACTCAGATTGAAAATGAAAACTGGAAGTGGTTTCGGTGGGTCGTGGAGCATTATCAAGTCGCGGGAGAAGAGCAACACCGTGAAAGTTGCAAGGTCAAGGCAGTGCAAGATGAGAAGATTGCAAAGGACGTTCTCCTGGAACTGAATGTTGTAGTGGTGGAACTGATGGTTGTAGTGGTGGAACTGATGGTTGTAGTGGTGGAACTGAACGTTGTTGTGGTGGAACTGATGGTTGTAGTGGTGGAACTGAATGTTGTAGTGGTGGAACTGAACGTTGTAGTGGTGGAACTGATGGTTGTAGTGGTGGAACTGATGGTTGTAGTGGTGGAACTGATGGTTGTAGTGGTGGAACTGATGGTTGTAGTGGTGGAACTGATGGTTGTAGTGGTGGAACTGAACGTTGTTGTGGTGGAACTGATGGTTGTAGTGGTGGAACTGAATGTTGTAGTGGTGGAACTGAACGTTGTAGTGGTGGAACTGATGGTTGTAGTGGTGGAACTGATGGTTGTAGTGGTGGAACTGAACGTTGTAGTGGTGGAACTGATGGTTGTAGTGGTGGAACTGATGGTTGTAGTGGTGGAACTGATGGTTGTAGTGGTGGAACTGAACGTTGTAGTGGTGGAACTGATGGTTGTAGTGGTGGAACTGAACGTTGTAGTGGTGGACCTGATGGTTGTAGTGGTGGAACTGATGGTTGTAGTGGTGGAACTGATGGTTGTAGTGGAACTGAACGTTGTAGTGGTGGACCTGATGGTTGTAGTGGTGGAACTGATGGTTGTAGTGGTGGAACTGATGGTTGTAGTGATGGAACTGAAGGTTGTAGTGTGGAACTGAACGTTGTTGTGGTGGAACTGAACGTTGTAGTGGTGGAACTGAACGTTGTAGTGGTGGAACTGATGGTTGTAGTGGAACTGATGCTTGTAGTGATGGAACTGATGGTTGTAGTGGTGGAACTGATGGTTGTAGTGGTGGAACTGATGGTTGTAGTTGTGGAACTGAACGTTGTAGTGGTGGAACTGATGGTTGTAGTGGTGGAACTGATGGTTGTAGTGGTGGAACTGATGGTTGTAGTGGTGGAACTGATGGTTGTAGTGGTGGAACTGAACGTTGTAGTGGTGGAACTGATGGTTGTAGTGGTGGAACTGAACGTTGTAGTGGTGGACCTGATGGTTGTAGTGGTGGAACTGATGGTTGTAGTGGTGGAACTGATGGTTGTAGTGGTGGAACTGAACGTTGTAGTGGTGGACCTGATGGTTGTAGTGGTGGAACTGATGGTTGTAGTGGTGGAACTGATGGTTGTAGTGATGGAACTGAAGGTTGTAGTGTGGAACTGAACGTTGTTGTGGTGGAACTGAACGTTGTAGTGGTGGAACTGAACGTTGTAGTGGTGGAACTGATGGTTGTAGTGGAACTGATGCTTGTAGTGATGGAACTGATGGTTGTAGTGGTGGAACTGATGGTTGTAGTGGTGGAACTGATGGTTGTAGTTGTGGAACTGAACGTTGTAGTGGTGGAACTGATGGTTGTAGTGGTGGAACTGATGGTTGTAGTGGTGGAACTGAACGTTGTAGTGGTGGAACTGATGGTTGTAGTGGTGGAACTGATGGTTGTAGTGGTGGAACTGATGGTTGTAGTTGTGGAACTGAACGCTGTAGTGGTGGAACTGATGGTTGTAGTGGTGGAACTGATGGTTGTAGTGGTGGAACTGATGGTTGTAGTGGTGGAACTGATGGTTGTAGTTGTGGAACCGAACGTTGTAGTGGTGGAACTGATGGTTGTAGTGGTGGAACTGATGGTTGTAGTGGTGGAACTGAACGTTGTAGTGGTGGAACTGATGGTTGTAGTGGTGGAACTGATGGTTGTAGTGGTGGAACTGATGGTTGTAGTGGTGGAACTGATGGTTGTAGTTGTGGAACTGAACGTTGTAGTGGTGGAACTGATGGTTGTAGTGGTGGAACTGATGGTTGTAGTTGTGGAACTGAACGTTGTAGTGGTGGAACTGATGGTTGTAGTGGTGGAACTGAACGTTGTAGTGGTGGAACTGATGGTTGTAGTTGTGGAACTAAACGTTGTAGTGGTGGAACTGAACGTTGTAGTGGTGGAACTGAACGTTGTAGTGGTGGAACTGATGGTTGTAGTGGTGGAACTGAACGTTGTAGTGGTGGAACTGATGGTTGTTGTGGTGGAACTGATAGTTGTTGTGGTAGAACTGATGGTTGTAGTGGTGGAACTGATGGTTGTTGTGGTGGAACTGAACGTTGTAGTGGTGGAACTGATAGCTGTTGTGGTGGAACTGATAGTTGTGGTGGAACTGATGGTTGTTGTGGTGGAACTGATAGTTGTTGTAGTGGAACTGATAGTTGTGGTGGAACTGATAGTTGTGGTGGAGCTGATGGTTGTTGTGGTGGAACTGATGGTTGTTGTGGTGGAACTGATGGTTGTTGTGGAGGAACTAATAGTTGTTGTGGTGGAACTGATAGTTGTTGTGGTGAAACTGATGGTTGTTGTGGTGGAACTGATAGTTGTTGTGGTGGAACTGATGGTTGTTGTGGTGGAACTGATGGTTGTTGTGGTGGAACTGATAGTTGTTGTGGTGGAACTGATAGTTGTGGTGGAACTGATGGTTGTTGTGGTGGAACTGATGGTTGTTGTAGAGGAACTGATAGTTGTTGTGGTGGAACTGATAGTTGTTGTGTTGGAACTGATGGTTGTTGTGGTGGAACTGATGGTTGTTGTAGAGGAACTGATAGTTGTTGTGGTGGAACTGATAGTTGTTGTGTTGGAACTGATGGTTGTTGTGGTGGAACTGATGGTTGTTGTGGTGGAACTGATGGTTGTTGTAGAGGAACTGATAGTTGTTGTGGTGGAACTGATGGTTGTTGTGGTGGAACTGATGGTTGTTGTGGTGGAACTGATAGTTGTTGTGTTGGAACTGATGGTTGTTGGCAAGCAGAAGACAAGCCTGGCCCAGCGTTGGACTGCGAGAATAGAAAAACTCTCGAAACACTTCAAAGGTTGCACTATACCTTACTGAAGTATCCTCGCCTCTGCACATCAACAACATACCTGCAAGTACAAGATTATTATTATTATTATTATTATTATTATTATTATTATTATACACAAGGGTATATGAAGTAATGATGTCTGATACAGAGAAAGTCTACTTGGAGTGTGTTCCGAGGGCCAACTCTTAGGTCTTTCACTTATTCCTCTCATTCTAGTGAACACAATAAGGCAAATGTCACGACAGCCAGGAAGATGACAGCGTGGATAATGAGAACTTTCAAAACAAGGGAAACAGTGATAAATGTTGTCACTATTCAAATCTCTTGTGCTCTCTCGTTTAGAGTATTGTTCAGTGTTGACGACCCCGTTCAAGAGCTAGGAATATATCGGAGCTGGAATAGATACAGGTATCATTTACAGCCCGAATATTAAGGCATGTGATAATTATTTGCTGCTACTGTTGATGACTATGTGACCATGAAGATCAACGAGGTGGATCCTGGCAGGGCACACAACTCTGGCTTTCATTTATGATCATACTAAGTGTTTAACGTGTGGGTA
Organism: Cherax destructor; assembly: GCA_009830355.1. Lineage (NCBI taxonomy): Eukaryota > Metazoa > Arthropoda > Malacostraca > Decapoda > Parastacidae > Cherax > Cherax destructor. The sequence continues at coordinate 24,286 of WNWK01004449.1, read as the reverse complement.
TGATGAAGTGTATGCATGATCATTCATCGAGTACCTTCCTTTAAGCAAGCCTTCCATGGATGAAAGTTTGAAGTCTATCAGAGGAGACATTCTCCAGTTCTTGCTCGAAATCCAATTATTCCGAATTTATCAACTACAGGAGGACCCCGCTTTACAGCGCTTCGCTAATGCAACATTTTTTTAATTATACTCATTCTTAATTTATTCAGACTTTCCTACAATAAATATATTTACCAATCACTATAAGCCAAGGACGAAAATATTTTAAGGTATGTGATGTGTGTACTGTATATGCGTTTTTTAGGCCTAGCTCTATTGCAGTAGCCTGGACCTAACCTGCCGTATAAGTGGGGCCTGTTGTACGGTAGGACGAAACTGGCAAATTTATATTTAAAAAAAAAAGAGAGTAAATACCATTTTAAAAATTAAACTTGCTAACTGGCACCTTCACACTGTAATAACAGTGCCAAGCAGGACACACCAGTGTTGCGAGTTTCAAGCCGATAGGATGAGGAGTTTTCAAGTTAAAAATTATAACCTTACAGGAAGTCAACCATTTAAAGGTAATCATAAGGGATGAAGGTAACCTTTAAAAACCAGCATAAAAGAATTACATCAACAAAAATAATCTGCTTATCTTTGTAAATATTAACTGTGAATATCTACAAGTCTCCTCCAGGACTCAGAAGCAATCAAGAAGAATAATAGAAGTAGAAAAAGTATAGTAGCAGTAGTAGTAGTTGAAACAGAAGTATAGTAGAAGTAGAAGAAGCAAAAGTAGAAGTAGAAGAAGAAAAGAAGAAGAAGAACAGCAACATAGACAAAGTCAACGACAACAACAACGAGGTGATGATAATTAATAAGTCAAGATAAGAAGTATGGTATGGGAGGTTGATGAGCAGGTGATGGTTGGGTCAGTCACCTGTGCTCACCACACTCACTCTGCGTCCCGTCAACTACCTAATGCACACATAAGACAGTGACCCATCCAGTATACACACACCCACCCACCTGTCTCTTCCACAGAAAGCCCACCCACCCGTCTGTTCCACAGCATGCCCACCCACCCGTCTGTTCCACAGAAAGCCCACCCACCCGTCTGTTCCACAGCATGCCCACCCACCCGTCTCTTCCACAGCATGCCCACCCACCCGTCTGTTCCACAGCATGCCCACCCACCCGTCTGTTCCACAGCATGCCCACCCACCCGTCTGTTCCACAGCATGCCCACCCACCCGTCTGTTCCACAGAACGTCCACCCACCCGTCTGCCCCTCCGTCCCTCCGCCTGCTTGCCCACCAGTCTGTCCCTCCACCTGCTTGCCCACCAGTCCGTCCCTCCACCTGCTTGCCCACCAGTCTGTCCCTCCGCCTGCTTGCCCACCAGTCTGTCCCTCCGCCTGCTTGCCCACCAGTCTGTCCCTCCACCTGCTTGCCCACCAGTCTGTCCCTCCGCCTGCTTGCCCACCAGTCCATCCCTCCGCCTGCTTGCCCACCAGTCTGTCCCTCCGTCTGCTTGCCCACCAGTCTGTCCCTCCGCCTGCTTGCCCACCAGTCTGTCCCTCCACCTGCTTGCCCACCAGTCTGTCCCTCCACCTGCTTGCCCACCAGTCCGTCCCTCCACCTGCTTGCCCACCAGTCCGTCCCTCCGCCTGCTTGCCCACCAGTCTGTCCCTCCGCCTGCTTGCCCACCAGTCCGTCCCTCCCCCTGCTTGCCCACCAGTCCGTCCCTCCGCCTGCTTGCCCACCAGTCCGTCCCTCCGCCTGCTTGCCCACCAGTCCGTCCCTCCGCCTGCTTGCCCACCAGTCCGTCCCTCCGCCTGCTTGCCCACCAGTCTGCCCTCCACCTGCTTGCCCACCAGTCCGTCCCTCCACCTGCTTGCCCACCAGTCCGTCCCTCCGCCTGCTTGCCCACCAGTCCGTCCCTCCGCCTGCTTGCCCACCAGTCCGTCCCTCCACCTGCTTGCCCACCAGTCCGTCCCTCCGCCTGCTTGCCCACCAGTCCGTCCCTCCACCTGCTTGCCCACCAGTCCGTCCCTCCGCCTGCTTGCCCACCAGTCCGTCCCTCCGCCTGCTTGCCCACCAGTCCGTCCCTCCACCTGCTTGCCCACCAGTCGTCCCTCCGCCTGCTTGCCCACCAGTCCGTCCCCTCCACCTGCTTGCCCACCAGTCTCGTCCCTCCGCCTGCTTGCCCACCAGGTCCGTCCCTCCACCTGCTTGCCCACCAGTCTGTCCCTCCGCCTGCTTGCCCACCAGTCGTCCCTCCGCCTGCTTGCCCACCAGTCTGTCCCTCCGCTGCTTGCCCACCAGTCTGTCCCTCCGCCTGCTTGCCCACCAGTCTGTCCCTCCCCTGCTTGCCCACCAGTCTGTCCCTCCCCTGCTTGCCCACCAGTCCGTCCCTCCACCTGCTTGCCCACCAGTCCGTCCCTCCGCCTGCTTGCCCACCAGTCCGTCCCTCCCCTGCTTGCCCACCAGTCCGTCCCTCCGCCTGCTTGCCCACCAGTCCGTCCCTCCTGCCCGTTCTCCCACCAGTCGTCCTCCGCCTGCTTGCCCACCAGTCCTGTCCCCCAGGCCTGCTTGCCCACCAGTCCGTCCCTCCGCCTGCTTGCCCACCAGTCTGCCCCTCCACCTGCTTGCCCACCAGTTAGTCCCTCCACCTGCTTGCCCACCAGTCCGTCCCTCCGCCTGCTTGCCCACCAGTCCGTCCCTCCGCCTGCTTGCCCACCAGTCCGTCCCTCCACCTGCTTGCCCACCAGTCCGTCCCTCCGCCTGCTTGCCCACCAGTCCGTCCCTCCACCTGCTTGCCCACCAGTCCGTCCCTCCGCCTGCTTGCCCACCAGTCCGTCCCTCCACCTGCTTGCCCACCCACCCACCGTCATTAATATTAGGGTAATTAGACCCTCCCAAACCACCCACCACTAAATAGACAAAATTCTTCCTCTCACATAGTGTACCATCTCAAGTGTTTTAAAAATACCATAATACTTTATATATCATGTTATCATGTTCATGTTTGTGTTTTCTGTCAATGTATTCTGTATATTAATAAAATACATATAATATATATACAAGAGGTGGTAGGAGAAGAATATATTCAAACAGCTCCGGGGAGAACCTGGAGTTTTCCCTGAGGTACGTTTATTGTCTTCTCTGAGGATGAGGGTCCCCTGTGAAGTTCTAGAAGTGGTACCTTGTAAATATCGCTGAACAGTCTTGGACCCCGAATGCTTACTAAGTTACCTCTTGGCGCACTTCTTGCACCTCTGCTTTTCATTAGGGATATTTTTGCACCATTTGCCATTTGAACTGTGATGTCTGCGCACTTCTGGCACGACAGCTATTGAATGAATGATGATGAATGTGTTTCCTTGTTTGGGTCTACCTCGGTGGGAGACGGCCGGTGTGTTAAAAGAAACTGCACCCTCTACCACAGTTCCAGCAACATAATACAAACATTACCATTTATTTTTACACACGATTTTACAATTAAGGTTCCTAACTTTATTTACAAGCTTAGAGATGTTACCTACATCATCTTATTCCTTATTTAATTCTCTCTCTCTCTCTCTCTCTCTCTCTCTCTCTCTCTCTCTCTCTCTCTCTCTCTCTCTCTATCCCTGTCTCATGATAATATACAGTTTGTTTTAACACTAATAAGAGGTCACGACTCTGAGACACACCTGTGTCTAGGGTCAATAAGAGGTCACGACTCTGAGACACACCTGTGTCTAGGGTCAATAAGAGGTCACGACTCTGAGACACACCTGTGTCTAGGGTCAATAAGAGGTCACGACTCTGAGACACACCTGTGTCTAGGGTCAATAAGAGGTCACGACTCTGAGACACACCTGTGTCTAGGGTCAATAAGAGGTCACGACTCTGAGACACACCTGTGTCTAGGGTCAATAAGAGGTCACGACTCTGAGACACACCTGTGTTTAGGGTCAATAAGAGGTCACGACTCTGAGACACACCTGTGTCTAGGATCATTACCTTAATTAAAACCTTCAACACAAACTTACACGTTTCTCTGGATTTATCTTAAACGTCTTAATGTAAGATAAATGGTTGGTTAATGGATTTTAAAGCTTATCTACTACACGAGGGTCATTAAGACTGCATGTAACCTGTTCAATACCAGTCAAGAATACTTGAATCTCGAAAATGGGGATTAAACTCTCAACATATATACACTGAGAAATGTATACCTCTCTGTATATATATCCTGTATTAGATAAAAATGGTTAATGGAGTTTAACGCCTATCGACTACATGAGGGTCATTAAGACTACATATAACCTGTTTACCACCAGACCAGAATACTTTAATCCCTAAAATACAGATTAAACACTCAGTGTATATACTCTGAAATACATCTCACGGTGTATATTTCCTGTGTAAGATAAAGACACTGTTTACTCATTTTGAAGATAATTACTGAGGGATGAATGTATCCTCTTGCCCTCACTCTCAAGGGATAATCAAAGGACAACTTGAAAAATAACAACATTAACCTTGAGTGTTACGCTGCTGACCTTAACACTCTACGTGACGAATTAATATGAAAAATACTAACCTAAACTTGATGCATCACAGAGTGTATGACTCCCTCGGGAATGTTCTGGCACGGTCTGAACACTATGGCACGGTCTGAACACTACGGCACGGTCTGAACACTATGGCACAGTCTAAAACACTATGGCACAGTTTGATGCTGATGGAGCAATAACAACAATAAATAAATCCTATTATTTAAGTGACATATAACAGGTATAAAACATTTATACCACTATTTACCAGACATAGGAGAGAGAAAGACACATCAGACATGATGCAAACTATTTACTAACACCTGCTCACACCTGGCTCTCTCAGCTACAAGCTACCCAGGATAACACCTGCTCACACCTGGCCCTGTCAGCTACAAGCTACCCAGGATAACACTCACTCACACCTGGCTCTCTCAGCTATGTCACCTGGAGGCAGCGACAGCAGGTGTACTCTGCTATATTGCGTCACACCCTGCTATATTGCGTCACACCCTGCTATATTGCGTCACACCCTGCTATATTGCGTCACACCCTGTTATATATAACCTCACCTTTCTTGTACCAGTCCAACCTTCTTGTAGATGACTCGTCGTTATTTTTTTTATTGCCAGACGACAATGACATTAGTGCTAAGAGAGAGTTCTTGTGGAGACATCTTGAGGTTTTTTTTTTTTTTTGTGTGTGTTTGTTTACCTTCTTGAGTTAACTCTGTGTTTGTGTTTCAGCTTGTGTTGTCACCACTTGAATGTTGTTCTGTGCTCACAACATCTTTCAAGGCAGAAGACACAGCTGAGCGGGAAAATCTACAAAGGTGTGGGTTACCAGGGACGCCTCGGAACACTTGAATTCTTTTTTCCGGAACGAAGAAGAGAAAGATATTTGATAATACAGAATATACATGGAAGATACTTGAGGTCTTGGTCCCTAACATACACACTGGTTCACTAATATACTGGAGTATACCTGGAGGGTGTTCCGGGGGTCAACGCCCCCGCGGCTCAATCTTTGACCAGGCCTCCCGGTGGATCAGGGCCTGATCAACTAGGCTGTTACTGCTGGCCGCACGTAATCATAGCGACGAGCAGGGAGGGCCACGGGTACAAATATAAAACAGTGTGTCAACATGCGTGGTCCAAGACCGGAACGAAGATGTAATTTTTCAAGAGGAAGGAGTGCAGCTTCATGATACAAGTGGAGCTGCAGGCCACTAGCACAAACAACCTGATTGACCAGGCGGTCAACAGGGAAGCCTAACCTAAGGCCGGGCTGCAGGGGTAAAAAGAATTCTTGAAACAAGTCACAGGTAAAGTATCACCACCATCGTCACTACCACTATCATCACTACTACCCCGCTAACCACCACCATCACCCCACCACAACCCCCCAGCACCACCACCCCAACCACCACTCACACCACAACCACCATCCACACCACAACCACCACCTCACCACCACAACCACCATCTACTGTGGTGTGTCCGGTCCTCACTTAACCCTCCACTCCCTCACCCCCCTCCTTTCCAAGACCACCAACCCCCAACACCCCCCACGAAGTCGTTGAACTGGTCTCCACCTCAACGCCCTCCACCACTCTTACTACCACCACACTATTACCACCACCACCACCACTACCTCACGCACCACCACCACAGCCACTACCTCACGCACCACTACCACCACACTACTACCTCACGCACCACCACCACCACCACACTACTACCTCACGCACCACCACCACCACCACACTACTACCTCACCCACCACCACCTCAACAGGCTTCTTCAGTCAAATACAGTAGAATACTGGACACAGCAGAAGCAGTCTTGATGGCTCAGTCCCATCAACACTGCTACTCCTCTCTCCAGTGTTATTCACACATGTCTTATTTATCAACCTGTCAGCACATTCATAATATGACACAAACACACACAAAGGCGCTTCCTGTGATCGTATTTGCTTGGACCTCCTCTTCTTTTCTGCAATAATGCAAGCTCTTGATGTGTTCATTGCAACACGAAAGGTCAAGAGCTATCATTCAACTCCCCCCGTGGTTGTTCTGCATAGTATTATGTCACTTATGTCCGCTAAGTCTGTATACCTTGTACATGTACTTGTAGAAATAAAGATTATCATTATTACAATACAAACACTGGCTGGAGTGCAAGACACTGCAACCTGCAGCAACCATTATAAAGAAATCAGAGCCCAGCCCTTGTATAACTTAGTGTAATAAGCAACTTAGCAACATACACAGCATTTTAATGACTGCCAGAGCTTGATCTTTCTTATGTATTAACAAAAACTTGAAGGCAAATCATGATGATGTATTGTGGATTTGTAGTTTTGGTTGAGTGGAAGAAGACCTGATCCTCAGAAGGTCAGACCATCAAAGTCATGTACATTATCTCGTATTACTAATGGTGTAGAATCATTATCAAGACTTTGGAAAATACTACACTAGGAGGTAGGGAGGGAGAGAGAGAGAGAGAGAGAGAGAGAGAGAGAGAGAGAGAGAGAGAGAGAGAGAGAGAGAGAGGTAACAGTCTTTAGCTTGTAAATAAAGTTAGGAGCCCTAAACCTAACCTTGTAAAACCCTGTGTAAAGAGAGAGAGCTGGGACAAGTGTACAAGTCTTCAAGAGGAAACTGTATAAGTATCTTCACCATGTGCCAGATCAATCAGGCTGTGATGGATATGTGGGTCTGAGGTAACGTACTGGTATAATGTATTATGCAGGTCTGAGGTAACGTACTGGTATAATGTATTATGCAGGTCTGAGGTAACGTACTGGTATAATGTATTATGCAGGTCTGTGGTAATGTACTGGTATAATGTATTATGCAGGTCTGAGGTAACGTACTGGTATAATGTATTATGCAGGTCTGTGGTAGCGTACTGGTATAATGTATTATGCAGGTCTGTGGTAACGTACTGGTATAATGTATTATGCAGGTCTGAGGTAATGTACTGGTATAATGTATTATGCAGGTCTGTGGTAATGTACTGGTATAATGTATTATGCAGGTCTGAGGTAACGTACTGGTATAATGTATTATGCAGGTCTGTGGTAGCGTACTGGTATAATGTATTATGCAGGTCTGTGGTAACGTACTGGTATAATGTATTATGCAGGTCTGAGGTAATGTACTGGTATAATGTATTATGCAGGTCTGAGGTAATGTACTGGTATAATGTATTATGCAGGTCTGTGGTAGCGTACTGGTATAATGTATTATGCAGGTCTGAGGTAACGTACTGGTATAATGTATTATGCAGGTCTGAGGTAACGTACTGGTATAATGTATTATGCAGGTCTGTGGTAATGTACTGGTATAATGTATTATGCAGGTCTGAGGTAACGTACTGGTATAATGTATTATGCAGGTCTGTGGTAGCGTACTGGTATAATGTATTATGCAGGTCTGTGGTAACGTACTGGTATAATGTATTATGCAGGTCTGAGGTAATGTACTGGTATAATGTATTATGCAGGTCTGTGGTAATGTACTGGTATAATGTATTATGCAGGTCTGAGGTAACGTACTGGTATAATGTATTATGCAGGTCTGTGGTAGCGTACTGGTATAATGTATTATGCAGGTCTGTGGTAACGTACTGGTATAATGTATTATGCAGGTCTGAGGTAATGTACTGGTATAATGTATTATGCAGGTCTGAGGTAATGTACTGGTATAATGTATTATGCAGGTCTGTGGTAGCGTACTGGTATAATGTATTATGCAGGTCTGAGGTAACGTACTGGTATAATGTATTATGCAGGTCTGAGGTAATGTACTGGTATAATGTATTATGCAGGTCTGTGGTAATGTACTGGTATAATGTATTATGCAGGTCTGTGGTAATGTACTGGTATAATGTATTATGCAGGTCTGAGGTAACGTACTGGTATAATGTATTATGCAGGTCTGTGGTAACGTACTGGTATAATGTATTATGCAGGTCTGTGGTAACGTACTGGTATAATGTATTATGCAGGTCTGAGGTAACGTACTGGTATAATGTATTATGCAGGTCTGTGGTAATGTACTGGTATAATGTATTATGCAGGTCTGTGGTAATGTACTGGTATAATGTATTATGCAGGTCTGAGGTAACGTACTGGTATAATGTATTATGCAGGTCTGTGGTAACGTACTGGTATAATGTATTATGCAGGTCTGAGGTAACGTACTGGTATAATGTATTATGCAGGTCTGTGGTAACGTACTGGTATAATGTATTATGCAGGTCTGTGGTAGCGTACTGGTATAATGTATTATGCAGGTCTGAGGTAATGTACTGGTATAATGTATTATGCAGGTCTGTGGTAGCGTACTGGTATAATGTATTATGCAGGTCTGAGGTAATGTACTGGTATAATGTATTATGCAGGTCTGTGGTAACGTACTGGTATAATGTATTATGCAGGTCTGAGGTAATGTACTGGTATAATGTATTATGCAGGTCTGTGGTAGCGTACTGGTATAATGTATTATGCAGGTCTGTGGTAGCGTACTGGTATAATGTATTATGCAGGTCTGTGGTAGCGTACTGGTATAATGTATTATGCAGGTCTGTGGTAACGTACTGGTATAATGTATTATGCAGGTCTGTGGTAACGTACTGGTATAATGTATTATGCAGGTCTGTGGTAGCGTACTGGTATAATGTATTATGCAGGTCTGTGGTAACGTACTGGTATAATGTATTATGCAGGTCTGTGGTAACGTACTGGTTGAGCGTAAATCATAAGTGACAGGTAATAATGGAGGTTGAAGATAGAGGGAAAAAGTTGCTTGCACCGTCTCAACTCTGGTTATCTCAAGGAAAAAAAAAGAGTCTCATTTCTCCAATCAATCAACTTAATAAATAACGTATCGGGGGGAAAAATGGCTTTACTGATCCCTTAAATGGCATTCCCGCTTCCCTTCCATCCCTTGCCTTTATTTCTCCAGTTCATTACCTTTGTAACTAGTTCAGCTATCATAACTTTGGGGTCCAGTCCCTGGACCCATTATGTACCTCTGTAATCTTTGGACTACCGCCCACACCATGGGTATGGGCTGCATAATAAAGATATTAAACTAACTTAACTCACACAGCCAACATCCTCTCTCATTACTCACCATTTTCAACATACCAAAATTTATCTTAATGGAGACAGCGTTTTCGCCTCAATCTTTAGACATTTACAAGACTTTGCAACCTGGGAAATGATTTTGCAACCTGGGAAATGACTTTGCAACCTGGGAAATGACTTTTCAACCTGGGAAATGACTTTGCAACCTGGGAAATGACTTTGGGACATTGACCAGAGTAAGATCTGGTAATGTGATGTTATGTGTACCAAGGAAGTACTGTCTAGTGTTGGATCACTATAGTGAAGAAATGCTGTATATTTCTCAAGATTGACAGACTGAACACATCGACTCCAGGTTGAGGGACTGATTACCTCAATCTACTCCTCATCTTCCACTGTTCTGGACTGATGAAGACACTGGCTGGCGAAACGTTTCCTCAATAAAGATTCCCAAATTTTGTACAAATGCCTATTCCTTCAGTGAAGAAAATACGTTTTGCAGAGCACGTTTTGCAGAGCACGTTTTTACTAGACTAATAAAACTATACACAAAACAGTCTCAATAAAAGCTTCTTTTACAACGGCTATTTTTTCTATGTTTTTGTTGTTGACTGTCAGGTGTGTAATGACGTAATGTCACGTAAATCACAGGTAAATCATTAATAAATTCACGTCCCGGGTTTACAGTACAGCGGCGGTCTATGAGGTGGTGACAGCATCGTCTATGAGGTGGTGACAGCATCGTCTATGAGGTGGTGACAGCATCGTCTATGAGGTGGTGACAGCATCGTCTATGAGGTGGTGACAGCATCGTCTATGAGGTGGTGACAGCATCGTCTGAGGTGGTGACAGCATCGTCTATGAGGTGGTGACAGCATCGTCTATGAGGTGGTGACAGCATCGTCTATGAGGTGGTGACAGCATCGTCTATGAGGTGGTGACAGCATCGTCTATGAGGTGGTGACAGCATCGTCTATGAGGTGGTGACAGCATCGTCTATGAGGTGGTGACAGCATCGTCTATGAGGTGGTGACAGCATCGTCTATGAGGTGGTGACAGCATCGTCTATGAGGTGGTGACAGCATCGTCTATGAGGTGGTGACAGCATCGTCTATGAGGTGGTGACAGCATCGTCTATGAGGTGGTGACAGCATCGTCTATGAGGTGGTGACAGCATCGTCTATGAGGTGGTGACAGCATCGTCTATGAGGTGGTGACAGCATCGTCTATGAGGTGGTGACAGCATCGTCTATGAGGTGGTGACAGCATCGTCTATGAGGTGGTGACAGCATCGTCTATGAGGTGGTGACAGCATCGTCTATGAGGTGGTGACAGCATCGTCTATGAGGTGGTGACAGCATCGTCTATGAGGTGGTGACAGCATCGTCTATGAGGTGGTGACAGCATCGTCTATGAGGTGGTGACAGCATCGTCTATGAGGTGGTGACAGCATCGTCTATGAGGTGGTGACAGCATCGTCTATGAGGTGGTGACAGCATCGTCTATGAGGTGGTGACAGCATCGTCTATGAGGTGGTGACAGCATCGTCTATGAGGTGGTGACAGCATCGTCTATGAGGTGGTGACAGCATCGTCTATGAGGTGGTGACAGCATCGTCTATGAGGTGGTGACAGCATCGTCTATGAGGTGGTGACAGCATCGTCTATGAGGTGGTGACAGCATCGTCTATGAGGTGGTGACAGCATCGTCTATGAGGTGGTGACAGCATCGTCATGAGGTGGTGACAGCATCGTCTATGAGGTGGTGACAGCATCGTCTATGAGGTGGTGACAGCATCGTCTATGAGGTGGTGACAGCATCGTCTATGAGGTGGTGACAGCATCGTCTATGAGGTGGTGACAGCATCGTCTATGAGGTGGTGACAGCATCGTCTATGAGGTGGTGACAGCATCGTCTATGAGGTGGTGACAGCATCGTCTATGAGGTGGTGACAGCATCGTCTATGAGGTGGTGACAGCATCGTCTATGAGGTGGTGACAGCATCGTCTATGAGGTGGTGACAGCATCGTCTATGAGGTGGTGACAGCATCATCTATGAGGTGGTGACAGCATCGTCTATGAGGTGGTGACAGCATCGTCTATGAGGTGGTGACAGCATCGTCTATGAGGTGGTGACAGCATCGTCTATGAGGTGGTGACAGCATCGTCTATGAGGTGGTGACAGCATCGTCTATGAGGTGGTGACAGCATCGTCTATGAGGTGGTGACAACATCGTCTCAGTCTCGTAAAAGCGAGACAAAAATGTCTCAAGTGATAAGAAATTCAGATATTTTTGCCACTATGTAATTGATGTCAGTAATATCAGCTGTACAACTCACATCAACACCAGCACCGCCCACGCAAACGCCCACACTACTCAAACCACCCCAACTTAACCACCAGCCTCCACACCCAGCCTACTCAACCCCCAATCTAATCAACACCACCACGCACACTACTTCCCACAATACACCAACAGCAACTCCACCCCACACACTTCAACACTCACCTCCCACCTCACCAACACACAACACCAATTTTCGCCTCATTGTAATACTGGGGTCAATCCACCATTAAGAGAGGATTACCGGCTCACTTCGCAAGACTCCACGCGTCTCCCCATTCACATCCACCACGAGAAGCAGCCAGAAGGTAAAAAACCGGGTGACAGAATTCGCAATCAACGAAGATTAGAGAGAGAGCGAATGCTTTGTAAGAAGTTGCAATTCTCACCTATCAAAGAGCAGTAATGATCCAAGACTCTCCTCTGCCGCCCTGTAAGGCACGACCAACGCCTTAAAAGGTCGCACAGGAGTCGCCTACTGCCTCCGCTATACAGGTAATAGAGCCATAAATATATTCCAACGGGGCCATAAACCAAGTGTGGCCTGAGTAACACTGGCCAGGCTTTCTCAGGTGAGAGGTTAGGGAAGGGATAGGTGAGGCAGACAGCTTCACCCAGGTGACTTAATAACATTGATAATGGCTTTGCATTTCACGAGAACCTGTCAAGTATGGGCCAGTAGGCCTGCTGCCGTGTTCCTCCTTTCTTATGAGAGATGGAGCACTGCAGCAGGCCTACTGGCCCATGCTAGGCAGGTCTAAGTCACCTGTGCAGTGTGGAACCTACATAAAAGTGAATGCATAATTTCATGTGAGGGCCACATGCGACCCTCGGGCCCCAGGTTAGGGACCCCTGCCTTAAACGATCAGTGTGGGGGGTTCACTTGAGTGATCTACTCACCTCACTTGTTCAGTTACGTGAAATGGTCATCTTCAAGGACCAATGTTAAGACCCAGTTAGGTGAGCTAGTCACCTTAACGAATGTACTAGGGTTCACCTAGGTGAGCTAGTCACCTCAACGAATGTGCTAGGGTTCACCTAGGTGAGCTAGTCACCACAACGGATGTGCTAGGGCTCACCTAGGTGAGCTAGTCACCTCAACGGATGTGCTAGGGCTCACCTAGGTGAGCTAGTCACCTCAACGAATGTGCTAGGGTTCACCTAGGTGAGCTAGTCACCTCAACGAATGTGCTAGGGTTCACCTAGGTGAGCTAGTCACCTCAACGAATGTGCTAGGGTTCACCTATGTGAGCTAGTCACCACAACGTATGTGCTAGGGTTCACCTAGGTGAGCTAGTCACCTCAACGAATGTGCTAGGGTTCACCTAGGTGAGATAGTCACCTCAACGAATGTGCTAGGGTTCACCTAGGTGAGCTAGTCACCTCAACGAATGTGCTAGGGTTCACCTAGGTGAGCTAGTCACCACAACGTATGTGCTAGGGTTCACCTAGGTGAGCTAGTCACCTCAACGGATGTGCTAGGGTTCACCTAGGTGAGCTAGTCACCACAACGGATGTGTTAAGGTTTACCTAGGTGAGCTAGTCACCTCGAATGGCCACCAAGGGAAGGATGAAGGGAGACTGATGGAAGGGGAAGATAGGAGTAGTAGGAGGAGGAGAAGGAAGAGGAGGAGAAGGAAGAGGAGGATGAGGAGGAGGAGAAGGAAGAGGAGGAGAAGGAAGAGGAGGAGGAGGAGAAGGAAGAGGAGGAGGAGAAGGAGGGATAAGAGTAAAGGGCAACAGAGGAAACGAGAATGGGAGGGAGAGCAAAATCTTATCTTAAGCAACAAATCTGGAACCGGTTTTACGGTCAGGTCAACCAGTTAAAGTTGACCGTTTTGAGACCAAAGGTAACCGTAAGAGTTGCATTGTAAATTCCATATTAAGCCGCTGAAGAGACTTCAAAAAAATTCACGTTTAAAAAAGTTTTACCACCATAAAACTAACCAATTAATCATCAACATGATTAATAGGTGAATAAACTGTGGGTTTGTTGACAAAAGTATGATTTTTTTCCCAGTCAGTACATGCCTTTTAAAAATTATTTGTATAAATAGGATGACTGAAGACATAGTCTCGAGGAACCATTGGTAGAAAATGTTATGGTACCTGTACACAGGTACATAGTGAAGGTGTTGACAGTGTTGTACACAGGTACATAGTGAAGGTGTAGACAGTGTTGTAGACAGGTACATAGTGAAGGTGTTGACAGTGTTGTAGACAGGTACATAGTGAAGGTGTAGACAGTGTTGTACACAGGTACATAGTGAAGGTGTTGACAGTGTTGTACACAGGTACATAGTGAAGGTGTAGACAGTGTTGTACACAGGTACATAGTGAAGGTGTTAACAGTGTTGTACACAGGTACATAGTGAAGGTGTAGACAGTGTTGTACACAGGTACATAGTGAAGGTGTTGACAGTGTTGTACACAGGTACATAGTGAAGGTGTTGACAGTGTTGTACACAGGTACATAGTGAAGGTGTTGACAGTGTTGTACACAGGTACATAGTGAAGGTGTTGACAGTGTTGTACACAGGTACATAGTGAAGGTGTTGACAGTGTTGTACACAGGTACATAGTGAAGGTGTTGACAGTGTTGTACACAGGTACATAGTGAAGGTGTTGACAGTGTTGTACACAGGTACATAGTGAAGGTGTTGACAGTGTTGTACACAGGTACATAGTGAAGGTGACAGTGAAGGTGATGACAGTGTTCCACAGCACACAGTGAAGGTGAGGTCACAAGGCACAGAATGTCCTTGTGACCTCACCAAAACCTACCAACATAGTAACTGTGTGGAACATATGTAAGGTTATATGATAAATGATTTAGATAAGTGACAAGTTGAAGAATGAGACACTTGGTCGACATTTGGGGATCTTTACTGAGGAAACGTTTCGCCCGCCAGTGGCTTCAGTAGTCCACTACAAAGAAGAACGGTGCAAAACTTTTGCTGGATTACCTTGGGTCCCAGATACTTTGGCTCTATTATTTTGGTTTGATTACTTTGGGTCCCACTTACTTTGGTTCTCAGTTACTCTGGTTTGATTACTTTGGGTCCCAGTTACTTTGGCTTGGTTAAGATTCAGGTGGAGACCTGTGCAAAGCTCTGCTAATCTTATAAGCTGCCACAACACGGTGGTTCTCAACAACAACATATGCAACCCACAAGTCAGGAAGGCTGCTACTGTCAGTACTCGCCTATATGTGGTTGCAGGGGTCGAGTCACAGCTCTGTGTTGAATATGCTGGATTGCTTGCAACCAGCGGTAATAACCTGGTTGATCAGGCCCTGATCCCGGGGTCGTTGACCCTCGATACGACCTCCAGGTATACTGACACCCTCATATACCTTTGGTTCACATCATCTGCTTCACGATCTATCTATCGTTACAACAATGATTAATCTTCCCATCATTTAAGATCAATCTGTACGGAGATACAGATTGATCTACCGGCCGTCTACGGGGTAGGGGTTGATCTACCCACCGTCTACGGAGGTAGAGAGCTAATCTACCCTCCCTCACCCCTACCTATACAGAAGTGGCATTCCTGAGCGGTACACGAGCGCAGATAACACCACCTTCCTCACCTTTGCCCTCTCAGGATGCCAAGTAGCTGTGACCACCAGCCCCACCCCGCCGCCCACCAGCACCACCCCGCCGCCCACCAGCCCCACCCCGCCGCCCACCAGCCCCACCCCGCCGCCCACCAGCCCCACCACTCCACCCACAACCTCTACCCTTCCTCCCACCAGCCCCGCCCCACACGTGCCTGTCCCGCCCTGCCTCGCCCGCCCTCGGGGGGTCTTCCACATAAAAACATAAGAAAGGAGGAACTCTGCAGCAGGCCTACTGGCTCATACTAGGCAAGTCCTTCTCAAACTCAATCCCACTAACAAAAATAAATTTATGGTTCCTATATATCTTGCACACGAGTCTATATTTTTTATCTACTGGCAGAGAGTAGTAAGGAGGGAGTAGTGAGGCAGGTAAGGGAAGGGAGTATCAACAGAAATGTCGTGAATACCCACCAACGTCTTCCTGCCTGCCACAGATGACTGCCAGAAGCCTTAAAAAGGTACCACGTATTTGTACTGACTTAGTCGTGAGCTGCACACTTCCACCCAATACCAACACCACCACCCCAATACCAACACCACCCCAATACCAACACCACCACCCAATACCAACACCACCCCATACCAACACCACCCCAATACCAACACCACCCCAATACCAACATCACCCCAATACCAACAGCATAATCCATAACTCAGACACCTTTAATTATACAGCAATAAAGGAGTGGTAAGGATTGCCTGAACATGTCAAAGCCAGTTCTAGCATGAACCAGTTCAAGAAGAAAGCTAAAAGGTACCTAATGAATAAAGCTACAAAAAGGTACCTAATGAATAAAGCTACAAAAAGTTACCTAATGAATAAAGCTACAAAAAGACCTAACGAATAAAGCTACATAAAGGTACCTAACGAATAAAGCTACAGAAAGGTACCTAACGAATAAAGCTACAGAAAGGTACCTAATGAATAAAGCTACAAAAAGGTACTTAACGAATAAAGCTACAGAAAGGTACCTAACTAATAAAGCTACAGAAAGATACCTAACGAATAAAGCTACAGAAAGGTACCTAACGAATAAAGCTACAGAAAGGTACCTAATGAATAAAGCTACAAAAAGGTACTTAACGAATAAAGCTACAGAAAGGTACCTAACTAATAAAGCTACAGAAAGATACCTAACGAATAAAGCTACAGAAAGGTACCTAACGAATAAAGCTACATAAAGGTACCAAACGAATAAAGCTACAGAAAGGTACCTAACTAATAAAGCTACAGAAAGGTACCTAACGAATAAAGCTACAGAAAGGTACCTAACGAATAAAGCTACAGAAAGGTACCTAACGAATAAAGCTACAGAGGGAGGAGAGTGATTTCTTGTATAGTTTACTGTGATCTTATTGCATATGTTACAATGTATGATAATCTTGTATTAATGTAACCTGTACGTAAATAATCTTGTATTAATGTAACCTGTACGTAAATAATCTTGTATTAATGTAACCTGTACGTAAATAATCTTGTATTAATGTAACCTGTACGTAAATAATCTTGTATTAATGTAACCTGTACGTAAATAATCTTGTATTAATGTAACCTGTACGTAAATAATCTTGTATTAATGTAACCTGTACGTAAATAATCTTGTATTAATGTTGGTAGAATTACCCACAATATGTTAGGTAAAATGACACAAGTGCAACTAATGTGACATTTCATTGTGGCAACGTTTCGCTCTCCAGGAGCTTTGTCAAGCTGTTACATGTATTGTTGGTAACGGCTTGATAAAGCTCCTGGAGAGCGAAACGTTGCCACAATAAAATGTCACATTAGTTGCACTTACCTGGAGTCTACCTGGAGGGCATTCCGGGGGTCAACGCCCCCGCGGCCCGATCCATGACCAGGCCTCCCGGTGGATCAGGGCCTGATCAACGAGGCTGTTACTGCTGGTTGCACGTAGTCCAACGTACGAACCACAGCCCGGCTGATCCGGCACTGACTTTATGTATCTGTCCAGCTCCCTCTTGAAGGCAACCAGAGGTCTACTGGTAATGCCCCTTATGGCTGGTGGGAGGCTGATGAACAGTCTTGGGCCCTGGACACTTATTGTGTTTTCTCTTAGTGAACTTTTACTAAACAATCTTAGCCTTCACCACACCAGACCATCACGCACCTTAGCAACCTTCACCACACCAGACCATCACGCACCTTAGCAACCTTCACCACACCAGATCATCACGCACCTTAGCAGCCTTCACCACACCAGTCCATCACGCACCTTAGCAGCCTTCACCACACCAGACCATCACGCACCTTAGCAACCTTCACCACACCAGACCATCACGCACCTTAGCAGCCTTCACCACACCAGACCATCACGCACCTTAGCAACCTTCACCACACCAGACCATCACGCACCTTAGCAGCCTTCACCACACCAGACCATCACGCACCTTAGCAACCTTCACCACACAGTCCATCACGCACCTTAGCACCTTCACACACCAGACCATCACGCACCTTAGCAACCTTCACCACACAGACCATCACGCACCTTAGCAACCTTCACCACACCAGACCATCACGCACCTTAGCAGCCTTCACCACACCAGTCCATCACGCACCTTAGCAACCTTCACCACACCAGACCATCACGCACCTTAGCAACCTTCACCACACTAGTCCTTCACGCACCTTAGCAACCTTCACCACACCAGACCATCACGCACCTTAGCAACCTTCACCACACCAGTCCATCACGCACCTTAGCAGCCTTCACCACACCAGTCCATCACGCACCTTAGCAACCTTCACCACACCAGTCCATCACGCACCTTAGCAGCCTTCACCACCAGTCCATCACGCCCCTTAGCAGCCTCACCACCGACCATCACGCACCTTAGCAACCTTCACCACACAGCCATCACGCACCTTAGCAACCTTCACCACACCAGACCATCACGCACCTTAGCAACCTTCACCACACCAGACCATCACGCACCTTAGCAGCCTTCACCACACCAGACCATCACGCACCTTAGCAGCCTTCACCACACCAGACCATCACGCACCTTAGCAGCCTTCACCACACCAGTCCATCACGCACCTTAGCAGCCTTCACCACACCAGACCATCACGCACCTTAGCAGCCTTCACCACACCAGTCCATCACGCACCTTAGCAGCCTTCACCACACCAGACCATCACGCACCTTAGCAGCCTTCACCACCACCAGACCATCACGCACCTTAGCAGCCTTCACCACACCAGACCATCACGCACCTTAGCAACCTTCACCACACCAGTCCATCACGCACCTTAGCAGCCTTCACCACACCAGACCATCACGCACCTTAGCAGCCTTCACCACCCCAGTCCATCACGCACCTTAGCAGCCTTCACCACACCAGACCATCACGCACCTTAGCAGCCTTCACCACACCAGACCATCACGCACCTTAGCAACCTTCACCACACCAGATCATCACGCACCTTAACAGCCTTCACCACACCAGACCATCACGCACCTTAGCAACCTTCACCACACCAGACCATCACGCACCTTAGCACCTTCACCACACCAGACCATCACGCACCTTAGCAACCTTCACCACACCAGACCATCACGCACCTTAGCAACCTTCACCACACCAGACCATCACGCACCTTAGCAACCTTCACCACACCAGACCATCACGCACCTTAGCAACCTTCACCACACCAGACCATCACGCACCTTAGCAACCTTCACCACACCAGACCATCACGCACCTTAGCAACCTTCACCACACCAGACCATCACGCACCTTAGCACCTTCACCACACCAGACCATCACGCACCTTAGCAACCTTCACCACACCAGATCATCACGCACCTTAGCAGCCTTCACCACACCAGACCATCACGCACCTTAGCAACCTTCACCACACCAGACCATCACGCACCTTAGCAGCCTTCACCACACCAGACCATCACGCACCTTAGCAACCTTCACCACACCAGACCATCACGCACCTTAGCAGCCTTCACCACACCAGACCATCACGCACCTTAGCAACCTTCACCACACCAGTCCATCACGCACCTTAGCAACCTTCACCACACCAGACCATCACGCACCTTAGCAGCCTTCACCACACCAGTCCATCACGCACCTTAGCAACCTTCACCACACCAGTCCATCACGCACCTTAGCAACCTTCACCACACCAGTCCATCACGCACCTTAGCAACCTTCACCACACCAGTCCATCACGCACCTTAGCAACCTTCACCACACCAGACCATCACGCACCTTAGCAACCTTCACCACACCAGTCCATCACGCACCTTAGCAACCTTCACCACACCAGACCATCACGCACCTTAGCAGCCTTCACCACACCAGACCATCACGCACCTCATACTAACCAAATTAATAACATCGTTAGTGGAGGTGGCAAAGTCGCTGCGTTTTCCCACTGAGAGTTCTCTGGTGTGACACCTTTTGTAGTGGCGGGTCCACTGGCACTCTCCACTACAGAACAAAAAGGCACAACACCGTGATGTAAATGGTCCAAGTGGGACCGAAACGTCGTCGTGGGCTCCTGTCTTCTACGTGCGGGTTCTCCACTACAAATACACCAAAGAATAGGTAATACATTGAGCTGAGTTCTTATAAACGACCCAAAAATTGGCTAAATATAAATAGAAGCAATACAGCCCATCCGAACTGAGCAAGAGAAACACTGAGACGGTAAGTCCAGCAAGCCACCAACACTGACAACCTTCTACTCCTGGAGCCCGGTCATAGGCCAGGCTCGTAACAAACTGAATCAAAACAGCAAGAGTGAAGATACATTCGTACAGTCATCAGGGGAAAAATACATCTACGACTTGTTGAAGTATCGTGAAGGACTGGCTAGGATAATTAGGTCTGCAAGTAATCAATGTTTACCATCACTTCTAAAGCTGATTTCATGTGTTTCATGTGGTTTCATGTGTTTCATGTGTTTTCATGTGGTTTCATGTGTTTCATGTGGTTTCATGTGGTTTCATGTGTTTCATGTGTTTTCATGTGTTTCATGTGTTTCATGTGTTTCATGTGGTTTCATGTGTTTTCATGTGGTTTCATGTGTTTCATGTGTTTTCATGTGGTTTCATGTGTTTCATGTGGTTTCATGTGTTTCATGTGTTTTCATGTGGTTTCATGTGTTTCATGTGGTTTCATGTGTTTCGCCTTACTGTACATGAAGAATTTACGTACACAATCAAGGTAGGTGTTAGGAGAGAGGTGTGACCTTGAAGGAGGAGTGCTGTAGGAGAGGTGAAGGAGGTCAAGTTGACCTGCCTCGGCCAGGAGCCTCACTCTCTCACCATAGGTCAAGTAGCTTCTCCCTCTCACCATGGTCAAGTAGCTTCCTCACCTCTCCACCATGGTCAAGTAGCTTCCTCACCTCTCACCATGGTCAAGTAGCTTCCTCACCTCTCACACCATGGTCAAGTAGCTTCTCACCTCTCTCACCATGGTCAAGTAGCTTCTCACCTCTCACACCATGGTCAAGTTCTCACTTCCACCATGGTAGAGCCTACCTCTCACCATGGTCAAGTAGCTTCCTACCTCTCTCACCATGGTCAAGTAGCTTCCTCACTCTCTCACCATGGTCAAGTAGCTTCTCACCTCTCTCACCATGGTCAAGTAGCTTCCTCACCTCTTCACCATGGTCAAGTAGCTTCCTCACCTCTTCACCATGGTCAAGTAGCTTCCTCACCTCTCTCACCATGGTCAAGTAGCTTCCTCACCCTCTCACCCATGGTCAAGTAGCTTCCTCACCTCTCTCACCATGGTCAAGTAGCTTCCTCACCTCTCTCACCATGGTCAAGTAGCTTCCTCACCTCTCACACCATGGTCAAGTAGCTTCCTCACCTCTCACACCATGGTCAAGTAGCTTCCTCACCTCTCACACCATGGTCAAGTAGCTTCCTCACCTCTCACCATGGTCAAGTAGCTTCCTCACCTCTCTCACCATGGTCAAGTAGCTTCCTCACCTCTCTCACCATGGTCAAGTAGCTTCCTCACCTCTCACCATGGTCAAGTAGCTTCCTCACCTCTCACACCATGGTCAAGTAGCTTCCTCACCTCTCTCACCATGGTCAAGTAGCTTCCTCACCTCTCTCACCATGGTCAAGTAGCTTCCTCACCTCTCTCACCATGGTCAAGTAGCTTCCTCACCTCTCACCATGGTCAAGTAGCTTCCTCACCTCTCTCACCATGGTCAAGTAGCTTCCTCACCTCTCTCACCATGGTCAAGTAGCTCCTCACCCTCTACACCATGGTCAAGTAGCTTCCTCACCTCTCACACCATGGTCAAGTAGCTTCCTCACCTCTCTCACCATGGTCAAGTAGCTTCCTCACCTCTCACACCATGGTCAAGTAGCTTCCTCAACCTCTCACCATGGTCAAGTAGCTTCCTACCTCTCTCACCATGGTCAAGTAGCTTCCTCACCTCTCACACCATGGTCAAGTAGCTTCCTCACCTCTCTCACCATGGTCAAGTAGCTTCCTCCCCTTTCTCACCATGGTCAAGTAGCTTCCACTCTCACACCATGGTCAAGTAGCTTCCTCACCTCTCACACCATGGTCAGTAGCTTCCACCTCTCTCCACCATGGTCAAGTAGCTCTCACCTCACACCATGGTCAAGTAGCTTCCTCATCCTCTCCACCATGGTCAAGTAGCTTCTCACCTCTCCACCATGTCAAGTAGCTCCTCACCTCTCCACCATGGTCAAGTAGCTTCCCCCCATCTCTCACACCATGGTCAAGTAGCTTCCTCACCTCTCTCACCATGGTCAAGTAGCTTCCTCACCTCTCCACCATGGTCAAGTAGCTTCCTCTCACCTCTCTCCACCATGGTCAAGTAGCTCCTCACCTCTCCACCATGGTCAAGTAGCTTCCTCACCTCTCCACCATGGTCAAGTAGCTTCCTTCACCTTTTCACACCATGGTCAAGTAGTTCCTCACCTCTCTCACCATGGTCAAGTAGCTTCTCACCTCTCACCATGGTCAAGTAGCTTCCTCACCTCTCTCACCATGGTCAAGTAGCTTCCTCACCTCTCCACCATGGTCAAGTAGCTTCCACTCTCCACCATGGTCAAGTAGCTTCCACCTCTCACACCATGGTCAGTAGCTTCCTCCCTCCACCATGGTAAGTAGCTTCCTCACCTCTCCACCATGGTCAAGTAGCTTCCTCACCTCTCTCACCATGGTAAGTAGCTTCCCACCTCTCCACCATGGTCAAGTAGCTTCCTCACCTCTCCACCATGGTCAAGTAGCTTCCTCACCTCTCACCCATGGTCAAGAGCTTCCTCACCTCTCACCATGGTCAAGTAGCTTCCTCACCTCTCCACCATGGTCAAGTAGCTTCCTCACCTCTCACCATGGTCGTGCTTCCTCACCCCCACCATGGTCAAGTAGCTTCCTCACCTCTCCACCATGGTCAAGTAGCTTCTCCTCTCACATGTCAGAGCTTCCTCACCTCTCTCACCATGGTCAAGTAGCTCCTCACTCTCACCATGGTCAAGTAGCTTCCTCACCTCTCACCATGGTCAAGTACTTCCTCACCTCTTCACCATGGTCAGTAGCTTCCTCACCTCTCCCATGGTCAAGTAGCTTCCTCACCTCTCTCACCATGGTCAAGTAGCTTCCTCACCTCTCTCACCATGGTCGTAGCTTCCTACCTCTCAATGGTCAAGTCTTCCTCACCTTCTCACCATGGTCAAGTAGCTTCTCACCTCTCTCACCATGGTCAAGTAGCTTCCTCACCTCTCCACCATGGTCAAGTAGCTCTACCTCCACCATGGTCAAGTACCCTTCACCTCTCACCATGGTCAAGTACTTCCTCACTCTCTCACCATGGTCAGTAGCTTCTCACCTCTCACCATGGTCAAGTAGCTTCCTCACCTCTCACCATGGTCAAGTAGCTCCTACCTCTCTCACCATGGTCAAGTAGCTTCTACCTCTCACACCATGGTCAGACTTCCTCACCTTCACACCATGGTCAATGCTCCTCCCTCACCATGGTCAAGTAGCTTCCTCACCTCCACCATGGTCAAGTAGCTTCCTCACCTCTCCACCATGGTCAGTAGCTTCCTCACCTCTCACCATGGTCAAGTAGCTTCTCACCTCTCTCACCATGGTCAATAGCTTCTACCTCTCCACCATGGTCAAGTAGCTCCCTCTCCACCATGGTCAAGTAGCTTCCTCACCTCTCCACCATGGTCAAGTAGCTTCTCACCTCTCCACCATGGTCAAGTAGCTCTCACCTCTCCACCATGGTCAAGTAGCTTCCTCACCTCTCACCATGGTCAAGAGCTCTCACCTCTCACAAGTCAAGTAGCTTCCTAACCTCTCACCATGGTCAAGTAGCTTCCTCACCTCCACCATGGTCAAGTAGCTTCCTCACCTTCCACCATGGTCAGTAGCTTCCTCACCTCTCACCATGGTCGGCTTCCTCACCTCTCACCATGGTCAAGTACTTCTCACCTCTCACCATGGTCAGTAGCTTCCTCACCTCTCACCATGGTCAAACTCCTCTTCACCATGGTCAAGAGCTTCCTCACCTCACACCATGGTCAAGTAGCTTCTCACCTCTCACCATGGTCAAGAGCTTCTCACCTCTCACCATGGTCGTAGCTCCTACCTCTCACCATGGTCAGGCTTCCTACCTTCAACCATGGTCAAGTAGCTTTTCCC